>JAGFPH010003968.1:85478-113147 GCA_018207615.1 Philaenus spumarius | reverse complement strand
CGCACAGAATTAAAGTAAACTTAATTGCCTTTCGAATGATGTAAATTGCAAATAGTACTCGGGCTTATGAGTTGCAGAATTGCGCACTTATCTTACATGTATAATGAAAAAAAATCATATTTTAAGAGTTTCCTATGAATTTTGTTGCTTGTTCCGGAAACTGAACCTAAATATTTAATTGCCTTTCGAATGATCTAACTCAGAAATTGTACTCGATCTTATATACACCTCAAATCCCTATCCAAAAACGATTAAACAGTATAACTCCGCCGTTTTTGAATCGGATCGAAAAAAACGTGTCTAAAGAATCCTACCAGGGTTCACTAATACACCAGCAATTTTGAATCATATTTACTACCACTTATCAATCCGGGAATAAAACATACATATATATAAATTAGCGAATGTAGGTTATCGTCTCCAAATGGTCCGAAACGTACAGAAACAAAGTGATACCCTCCTCCGACCAACCGTTTTCAAGTTGGGTCGAGTGTAATAGCTTTTATTTCTTCAAATATTCGGCTAACAAATAATTTAAACGATGCTTATAATTTAAATTATCCAATATTTGCTTATAGCGGTATTATGTATATTACCTTCGTGGGTATTAACACAGGGACAGGAAATTAATATTGACATAGTGCAGAGGCCGGTAGAGCTAATCTATATCTCGACGCATGAAGTGGATACAAATACACGTTTATGTAAATCTTGTTAAAGGCAAGGTAAACTGTAGGTAGATAAATGTATTCAAGCTTAGTGTTTAATACCGGAGGCTGAGAGTTAGTATTTGCTGTATAATGTTAATGATCATACGTCATAAAGCTAACGAGTAAATTATGGTAATGAGGACAGTGTTTAGGCTAGAAATCTTACTTAATTGTTCCTGTATTTTAAAATAATTTTATATTTAAACCCAGTTGTTTGGAACGTCTAAAATGTACTTTATTGAAATAATAAATGTTTTTAAAATAAATTTACTGAACTCGAAAAGAAGTTGTAAGTTTTTTCACCCATAGTTAGATCGCGCTAAAAATTTTGCACTTAAGAGGCGCGTGGCCTAAAAATTACAGCACCTCCTTTTTGGTCTACATAACTCTATTTAAAAGGAAATTTGCAGGCATTTTTATTAAAAACTCTAGTTACAAATTAATAATAATGTATTTAGAAATGAAATACAGGGTGGAACAAAGTTAGTGTTAAAAACTTCGGGAAATGGTTCTATGGGTCAAAATAAATAAAAAATGAAAAAGAATATTTTTTCGAAAAACGCTTCATTTTTCAAATATCCGACATTTTGTTTATTTTACTAAATAATTAATATCTAGAGAACAGTTTAACCGATTGAGTTCAAACTTGGCATGAAGTTTAACCTAACAATGATCTATCTTAAGAAAAATAAGCGATTATATCCAATCATGCGCTTTAAAATGGCGGTTGTTTGAAAATGTCAGACCTAAATTACTCAAAAACCGTACATTTTTATAACATTTTCAAGGTACCTTTTTTGTAGAACTTTTAATTCCCTATCTGATGATTTAACTTTCAAAACGATCGAATGAAGAATAATAGTTAAGTTAAAGATAATGACAGCTAATGAACATACAATATTGTAGTATTTACTGTGTTGGTATAGGATGCCGGGTTGAATAAACCAATTATTACACATAACTTAGCTTTATGCTTCATTCGATTGTTTTAACAGTTACACCTACCGACAGAGAATCAAAAAGGCTACAAAAAAGGTATCTTGAAATTTTTTGTTAAAATGCAGGGGTTTTGAGTAAATTAAGTTTGAAATATTCAAACAGCCGCCATTTTGAAATGCATTATTGGATATAATCCGTTACTTTTCTTAAGATAGATCATTGTTAGGTGAAACTTCATGCCAAGTTTGAACTCAATCGGTTAAACCGTTCTCTAGATATTAATTATTTAGTAAAAGAAACAAAATGGCGGATATTTGGAAAACGAAGCGTTTTTCGAAAAAATATTATTCTTAATTTTCTATTTATTTTGAACCATAGAACCATTTCCCGAAGTTTAACTTTGTTCCACCCTGTATATAATTTAAACATAGTTAATGAGACTTAAATTGAGTTAAATTTAATAAAAAAATGGTGTCCAACCCTTTCAGCTCGGATTATGTTATGGCGGTGGATACGTCATTCATGTTGTTCCCCTATCTTTTCCAAGAATGTGATTTAAGGGAATATCCCTAGTTTTGTTTTGAGTAGACTTTGTTGCATTTGGACTGATCGATTGTTCACCTTCTAGTAATTCCCTATCATCTAACTGGTTCATATTTTCTTCCGAGTCCGTGATTTCATCTGCCATAAATCTTTCATTGATAAAACACACTTCTGAACTGCTATCATGATTATTTTCTTCAACTTCATCTTCCGATTGATCAAATCCCTCCTTTTACATCTTTATAGTCTTCCAATATCAGCCCGAGATTTTTCTAACTCCTCTTTCTCTACACTTTGTAACCACTTTTCTAATATTTTACACTCTTGTTCGTAAATTTTTATTGAAAAAAACCTTAAATAATATAAGCAAAATACAAAATAATTATATAACAGATTTAGGCGCGTGGCCTATAAACGACCGTAAAAGTTTTAGCACAAGAAGGCGCGCGGCCTAAAAATTACCGCTACACAAATTCAACACTAAACACTATACAAGGTTTTGCAAGAACCGATCAAGTGGCTGGTGCAGGAGGGGTGGGGGAGGGGTAGATGTAATGGAGGGGCAAGTTACCTGAACCACCAACGACTGACTTATAGTAGAGAATTTCTAGCCGTGACCTCGAGATGCGCAGTAGACTCAGAATTAATTCGAGTGGTGGGGGGGGGGGGCAGAGAGGCTCAGTCTATCACCGAGCTCTGAACGTAACAGTTCGGTCTGGAAGTAATAAAACACAAGGCTGTCGCGACAACAGTGATAGTACATAGCGTGGTGTTCCTTCCCCTCCAGCGGACGCCGTCCCCACTCTTCCTGCATTCTTCCCTCCCGCCAGCGCATCGTAGAGGTCTTGCTAAATCTGACGAACTATACATAAGAACAAGTTTTGTGTGCAGTCGTTATTGCGCCTCGCGCCCTATTTAGGGTTAAGAAAGAGACATCCTGATAAGTGTGGTTTTGTAATTTGAAACTACAGGTACTATCTTCACATAAAAATAATAACAAGATAATTAAATAAATGTCTAGAAATTTACCTACTTTACATGAAATTCTAAATTCGTCCTCAGATCCATATTCATTAGTCTAAAAACCTTAGCGCAGTGACTTTCGGCCAAATATATGAATACCATAAACAGCTGCGATTTGGAATGCAGTAAGAATCACGTTATCCACTATATTCGATCTCGTAACTCGTGCTCAAACTGGAGACGTACAAGTATTTTGTTCATATAAGTTCCAACGCTTTTCTGTATACCGTCAAATCATTTAGTTTATTTGTCACTAATAAGAAAGCAATAATGACGAATAAAGTATACAACGGCAAAATAAATGGCTATGCTAATACCACAATACCACAATTTAGCTACCAGTGTTAATGATACTAGCTATTTATTTTAATGTATTTATCTTTATTTATTATATTATTACTTTCTATTATTATCATGTATTACCACCATTTAAACTTAGTTATTATACTTTATGATTGAAAATGGCAATAAAATGGTTTACGGAGTGTTCCATCTTTTTTATTGCTAACACAAATTTCCCAAAATTGCCATTTTGAATTCTTATAACTCGAAAACGAAGACATCTATTGAAAACCTGTTTACACCATTGTTTTTTTCTTCTTGAAATTTCACATTGAAATGGCGTGTCCAATGAAAACCATCCCATTTAAAAACATAAAGTTGAATCCAATATGGCGAATCCAAGATGGCGGTCAAAAATACCAGAGCCTCCAAAATATTGGATTTTTAAAACTATGCAGATCCGCATAAGATTCTTCCGCTATACTTAAAAATCACCATGCGTAAAATAATCAACTCCTTTAAAAGCGAGTGTACGTTCGTACGTACGTAAGTAACATATAATATAACAGCTGATTTCACCCATCATCTGTAATACCTAAAAAAAAACAGTGCAGATTATAGTTTGAGGTTATGTTTACAACTTCAATCGTTATAATTTCTTGTGAAATTTATTTTTTTAAATATGAGTTATAGAACTAATGTATGTTATAATATGCGTTATAATATTTGCTTTGAGGTTATAAACTGTATATAAATGCAACCTTTTATCATCTATATATCTGTTTATACAAATTTAATTAAAGAAGAGATACGTATTCGTTTAACTTCGGAAATATTCGCACTTCTTCGTATAGGCGTAACATATACACATTTTCGATTATTAATTTCTTCACTATAATATTGATTTCTAAATCATTTGATCTATCAATATGAAACAAAAAGCAATTAAAAATAGTATTTGTGTCTTTCTTTAAGTATATAACAACATGTGTAAATAAAAATGTTTAACTAATAGACCTACGTTTAATAATCCTAATTATTGTACACATTTACCGAGTTAAAAATCTCCGTCAGCATAGTTAGATAGGCCTTAAGCATAAGTAGGCCTTAATGTTGTTTTTAAATAGTTTGTTTTTTAAATGAAGTATTTCTGTCGTGTATCCATGGCCCCCACAAGGGTGGGGCTGGTGAAACTCTATCCCTATTTTATTTTTTTAAATTTTTATTGCAGAATACTTTACAGCGGATCGTAGATTAAAAATTCAAATATTTAATTATTACAAAGTCAAAGTTTAGAAAAATAATATTAATTCTAGATTCTAGGCTAGTTACTATTTAATTAGGTGCGTACCGTCTAGTTACTGTTGCTTGCATATTAGTATACAACAGCGTGCTCGGCCCCACACACTCCCTCTACCTTCCCCTTCCTCTACCTCCAGGCTCCTAGACGCCCCTACACTTCTCCGGCCAGTCCAGCTTTGTCTCTCCGCTTTGTTCTAAAAACAAACACTGCGCATCAGTTCGTCAGTTGAGTCAGTTCGTCTGTTGCTTATCACCCTTCAGACTTTACTGATCCAGAAGCCCTATTTGAAGAAACTCTTCATATGAAGAATGTATTTGTAACAGCGTTCCAGCCAGAAAAGGACCCGTTGAAGCTTCTAAACTCAATATATGAGAAAAACCTCCAGCCCATTTTCTTGAACCTATGCACAGCTGTAAGACTTTTCTGTACAATCCCAGTGACAGTTCCAACGGCTGAGAGGTCCTTTAGTAGGTTGTCGAATTCTCTGAAAACTTGGCAACGAAGCACAACTGGCCAAACTCGTCTGAACCATCTATCAATGTTGGCAATTGAGAATGAATTTGGCCAAAACTGTTGACTTTTCATACGTTAATGATTTTAGTGTAAAGAAAGCTAGGAAATCTATGATTAAATACCTAGACTATCAAACGTCAAAGTAAGCTTTTTGTAATCAGAGTATTAAACACTTCAAAAACATTTTAATTGTTTAGCTCCTTCCTAACTTTGTCATAATCTTATTATTTTGTCAACTTGAATTTTAATCTTGGTCAGTAAGGGAAATCAATCTCAAAATGGAAATGTACTTTCAGTAAAATAAAAGTGAATGATTTACTTTAGTTTATGTTAGCAATAATTTTGTCAATAAATTTTGGTTTTTAGATTGAACTGACAGCCTTAATTATTCCTTATTATCAAATATCAGTTTAAATACAATTTGTAAAGGCTTAAAAAATTACCATCCCAAGGGTTAGGAACCCAAGCCTGATCCTGGTTACAGGGCCCGCAATCGAATGTGGAGGCCATGTGTGTATCTAATTAATCAGCCTGTGATTTTTCACGGGGCTTACTAGGTACTTATAATTTGTTCTTTGGAGCTCATGTTTTAATAAGGATGACGACTTCGTACGTTATGAAACGTATTTGTGTGAGAATTAGTCTTTTTTATTATTCTTATTAATCGATATACGTTGTATGATATTTAGTTTAAACAAAAATCAAACTATGAATGGGAACACAAGGTATTGCCATGTACCGAGCGAGATTTGCCCTTATATCACTTAGCCAGACTACGTGCTGATTTATAACAATGCCGGATAAACTGTGTACTGCGTAGGATTACGCCAATCATGCTATGAAATACGTTCCTCTACTCATGAGCTACAGGGATAATTTCCTTGTATAGTTCCATGATAATAATTCAGTTTTCCTTGTAATACGGAGAATATATTGTTTGTTTGTAAAATAAAAATGTTTTTCGTTATTGTAAAACATTGTACCACTATCTTAACGGAAAGAGAATGAAACATTTATTAAGTTTTAAATTTTGGAGACATACGAACTAAAGTGTTAATTAAGTAATAACCTTAATTGACTTTCACCATAGTATAAGTAATTGTGAAATCATTATAATTTTCATTTTTTTACTAAACTATAACTGAACCTATTCTATGAAGTAAGTAAAATAAGTTCTTCATAAACCGTATAATTGATTAAATGTATTAATGTAAGTTATATAGTTTATTTTAGCTTAAGACAATGTTACAGATGCATAGTTTAGCATGTATTCCTAGAATAATATTGTAGTTAGCAATTCAGCATTCTTATTGATCTCTTAGCTCTGATGAGCTTTTGTCATTAGTGTTGTTAGAACGCCCGACTAGTAAAATACTCTGTGAATAAGAGTTATACTTTTATATTAAAGATCATATTATAAGTTTGTTTAATTAAATGTTGTAATAAAATAAATGTTTGAATTTTTTTTAAACCAATCGTTCGAGTATAATAACGTAACTTGTATATAAAAAATATGTGAACAATGTGTATGTACGATGTATGATTTGTATCAATCAGTGTTTATAATTAACAATTGTTATCTCTAATCAGATTAGAAGTGCATCAACTCCTATAAAAGCGAGGGAAAGTACGTACGTGAGTAACGTATAAATAACAGCTGATTTCACCCATCATCTGTAATACTTGAACAAATCCAGTGTGGATTATAGTTTGGGGTTATGTTGACAATTTTCAATCATTACAATATCTTGTGAAGTTGATTTTTTTAAATATGAGCTATAAAACTTATATATGCTATAATATACGTTATAACATTTGCTTTGAGGTTATAAACTGTATATAAATACAACCTTCTATCATCAATATATTTGTTTATACAAATTTAAAGAAGATATACCTATTCGTTTAACTTCGGAAACATTCATACATCTTCGAATAACATATAAACATATTCTATTATTGATTTCTTCACTATAATATTAACAACTTCTAAATCATTTGATCTATTAATATGAAATGAAAAGTAATTAAAAGATAGTATTTTTATCTTTCTTTAAATATATAATAACGTATGTAAATAAAAATGTTTAAGAAATAGGCCTACAGTTTTATAATCCTTATTATTGTACACATTTACCGAGTTAAAAATAATCGTCAGCATAGTTAGGTAGGCCTAGATAAAGTAGGTCTTAATGTTGTTTTTAAATGATGTATTTCTGATGTATATCTAAGTAATCAGCCTGTTACTTTTACGGGGGCTTACAAGTTTTAATTATAAAAACCTAATTCGAAATTTAACTGATAAGTAACTTATTTCTGACTAAGTCACGTTTCTTAATTTACATGATAAAAAAAAGCTGTGAAGCGTTTTTGTTTACAAAAGATTCAATACAGCTTTTGGCTGTATTCAAGTTGGAAAATTGGCTCTGTTTGGTTGGTACCTATATTTAGAACTTTAACATGTTGGAATTTAAAAGAGAGCTAGTTAAAATTGTATTACGTTTAGATTTTAATTAAGTGCAATTGCGTGTAATTGATAAATAATGGTTGAAATTCTTTTTTAATCGAATTATAACAATGTTTCACGATCCGTTGAACGAATTAGAGTTATGAGCGATTATTCAAACGCAGTGGAAAGAACCTGATGAGTTGTCTGGCTGTATTATGTACTCGTGTGTATTTGCGTTTATTGTTTGAATTTTAAACGAACTCTTCTTATGAGTTGACTCTTACATCTAAGAAAATTTTGTAAAAAATAAAATTTTGCGAAGTCGATTTGGAAGCAATTTTTTACGTCAATCACTTTGAAATAAACATTGTTTGTCTCTTGAAATTTGTTCTAAAAACTCTTCCTTTTCGAGATGTTAGCAACTTTATGTCGATTTATTTCAACACGTTTATTTAGTGCCTCCATTTTGTTTCGGGTGGTCCGATTTTTATTTTATTTACGTCATTTTCCTAGTCTTAAATATACCTTTAAAATGAGGTATCACATGACCATATTTCCCATTTAAAGATTTTGAGTTGCCCCCAAAATCCCCCATTTTTTGGGGGCACTCAAAATTTCCGATTGCTTCAAAATATACATTGGGTTAAGTTGGTATCCTTCCCCAAAGGATGTATGTGTGTTTTAACAAACACAAAAGTTGAAGGGGGGGGGGGGGGGGGGAAGTGACTTTATAACCATCCTGTATATTCTACAAATCGATTAATTTGGAGTGCTATTTAAGATGTTATTTCATCTGACAGTTTTAACACTATACAATAAACTAACAATGATTATTTTTCAGTTTAGATTAGTTAACTTTCTAACTATTAAAGCAACACAAATCAACACTAGAAACTAAAAGGCAGCAGATTATTTATTTTAAAATCAGGTTTAAAGATATACAAGTCGTGTAGAAAAATTTACCTGCTTTATAAATGTGGGACCTTTACCATAATAGTTTGGCAGCATCTAAACTATAGGGTGGTTTATATTTTATAGTATGCATTTTTTTAAGTGAAACTTTTTTAGGCGCGGTAGAGGAAATTTGCCTGGATCTGAAGAAAAGTGAAAAGCTTGCTCTTCTCTGACTTCGACTTGATAAGAAAGAGTAGGAGAATCATTTAACACGCATGCGCAAGGCCAGAAGAAAGAGAGAGAGAGAGAGAATAATATCTGATGTCTCCTTCGCATACGTCATAGACAGTCTACGCGCATGCCCCGCGTGTAATGTTTTAATATGTAGCATAGGGAACCAATAGACGCTTGCGTATACTGTACATTAGCTGAACATGCTTTAATATTTATTGAATTTATGTTGAAATATTAAAGCTAATGGACGAAATCAGCTGTAATATGTTTGAATAGTTGTTTATTACTTAAAATTGTTTTTACTTCGTTTTTCGAAAGAAACGACTTAGGCCTACAGAAAACAAGTTATATCTAGCTGAGTCTGTGCCGTTAGGTATTTTCAATATGGTAAATGTACAAAACAATAAATAACTGTCAACAATAGAAGCAACAAATGAAAGAAGAAACGTTACAATCACACAGGACGACGACGATTGTGAAAAGTCTGTCATGAAAACTTGTAATAACTTGACAGAAACTTCCTTGAGTTCAATTATAATTTATGATGGCACTAGTAAACCCCCGTGAAAAATCACAGGCGGATTAATTAGATACACATCAGAAATACATAACTCAACACAATACTATTTTAAAACAACACACTTTATCTAGGCTTACCTAACTATGATGACAGGAATTTTTAACTTGATAAATGTGTAAAATTATAAGGATTATAAAACTGTATGAATTTTTGTTAAAATTTTGTACTTAGTATGTTATTTTATATTTATAGAAAGATTAAAATATTATTTTTTAATTGCTTTTTATTTTATATTGATAGATCAAATGATTTAGAAGTTATTAATATTACAACAATTATATTTATTAAAGTATTAACATAACACCAAAGGTATAATCTATTTTATACATGATTGTTAGCCTCCTGGGCATGGTCACACTTCGAAGTGTGTCGTGTGTTTTTTATTTATTAATGTTGGACATGTGTTGCTTTATTTAATGTTAGGTGTGCTTTTTGTTATTTGGGTTACGTGTTTCTTTTGACTTGACAATGGAAGTATATTGTAATCTTCCGAAACCGGTCGTCGCTAAATAAAGGGCACAGAACTGTTGACGGTACCTACGTTATGTAAACTAGTTTAGTATAATCTATGCTAGGTTTGTGTATTACAGATAATTGGTGAAATCAGCTGTTTAGGTGGATTAATGTTTCCTAAGCTAAAGAAATATGTATCTTTTCTTTAAATTTGTATAAAAAAATATATTTATGATAAAGGGTTGTATTTATATATAGTATATAACCTCAAAGCAAATATTATAACGTATATTATAGCATACATTAGTTAGTTAGCTCATACTTAAAAACAATTACTTCACAAGACATTATAATAATTGAAGTTGTTAACATAACCTCAAACTATAATATACACTGGGTTTACTGATGATGGGTGGAACAGCTGTTATATTAAATGTTACTCCACGTTCGTACGCTCGTAGTCGCTTTTATAGGAGTTGATTGTAGAAAAACTTGGCAGCAGACATGTATTGTTTTAGTATGCTTAACCAATATCATTGCACAATGAGTTTAGAAAATACATACTTCCTAGTGATAGGTTTGGAATTTCTTGTTCCCTTAACACCCGGGTTCAAACTCTACTTTACTATATTAACAACAAAGGGACAGATCAATAACAATGCATTCCAGTGGTTCAGTGGCAAAACTTATCTCTCTATATTTATTTGTACAATGCAATAACATAAACATAATATGGTTTGATACATTAGACTTTACTTATGATCTACATACATTTCCTATACCAGGTATTGACCTTTATAAGACAGACTGGATTACGGTATTGGCGACTAGAGCGTGTTACTTTTATCTGAATAATCCCAAAACTCTGAATATTACGTGACTCTAACTATAGACTGAAATACTTTGGTTTGCTCACTTAGTTTGATGTCTTCACAGGTATCTCGATGGTCCAAATCTCGAGCTGAATTCCAAGTCCCGATTTCCTGGCCGCACTTTGCACGACGAACCGGCCCAACTTTTTCCGGCCACACGCGATAATAACAGACTGGCCTAGCTACCGGCCCAACACCTTCACAGACTGGCCTATCGACCAACCCACTCTGGCCCAACGACCACAATCCTCTGGCCCCGATTCTAGATTCGGATTATACTTTATAACCCGTCTAGCTTCCTTGTTGTCATCTTAAAACAATCCAAACCAAAGCGAGTTCCGTGTTCCGCGTTTAACGAACTCTCCCGCGACCTCGCTACAATTTCCGTGTTTATACCGTACTTCCTTGTCCGTCTTACTGGTCAAAACCTTAACATTCAAAATACTATTTCTAATAACTAAAATACTAAAACATATTCCTGCAAAACATAACACTAGTTAATCTAATACACAAAATAAATAATTACGAAGTCTATGTATGGTATAATTTACTTTATAACCCAATTTAAAATTAGGTGAATACAATTATTATTAATTTTAATTTATAAGAATTTTATATCTTCTCGCGTTTGTGGTGTCAGAAGTTTAAATATAAGGAAATAAAACAAATTATAATAAACTCTAGAAAACTTGAAACTAAAGTAATAACACTTAAAGAAGCTTTATGTTTTTTCAAATAAAATTTAAGGATTTCATTTATTAGAAGTTGGAATTATTTTCTAAACGATTTGTATGACCCCCACAAATACAGAAGGCACATATCGAAAGATTTTATTGCTTGAATGTTCTACAATCTGAAAAAGAATAAAGTCATATATGAGTTATTGTATTTATACGGCTTTTAGTCCCATTTTCGAGGTCTACAGAGCCCATTCATCACTATCTACAAGGAGGGACTGTAGATAATGGGATGTAATAAAACTGGAGAATCCTATTGACATGAAAAGTAATCGTCAGAGGGTTCATGCATCATTCATGTCGTAACTTCCATGATTTGGATAATATAAACTGCATAATGTGTTTAAACGAATCATTTGGTGGTATACAGTTATTGGTTACATATTAATAAATATAATAATTAATTAATAACAATAAATTCTGGTTTACTAACATAAATGTAAAAAATATAATACTAATTTAGTAAATTAAAATTAAGTACTAATAATAAATAATATAAAAAGAAAAATAATAATTTTATGAAAAGCCTACATAAAACTATAAAAATCTATGTTTTGTTCGATTGAAATGGGACAAAAACAGAAATGTTTGTTACATCGTTGTTCTTAATATGAACTCGTGAATCAGTATATCACATTATAATCAGTTTTAGTTTAATGTTGAATTAGGGCGTTCAAGGAAGCGTCGCTAATAGGATTGTAAAAGGAAGGGTCTATTGCGGACGGATGGCCATAAACACTGCAAGTCAGTTTGGGCTGCCTCAAGTTAGGGTAGGACGGCCTATAACAGTATTCTACTTTATTGAAAGTGGCACATCTTTTTATGCATATTATAAGTTCAAGTTAACATAATTCGCTAAATGGTAGATTAAATAACTTAGACTACAGCAATAATTGTTTTGTGTTCATTTATATTAGTATATTTTATTTAGTAAATAAATTAGTATTAATTAAAAATTGAGACCAGTCACAATAATTACGTTAATTTAATGTGAACATAACCCTAACGTTATTGACTTGAAACATTTTTTGAAACACCGTTTCATAAATGCATTATGACGATAAATGTATCTAAACGAAGTAGTGGATTTACTTTACATTAAACTCTATTTTATTAAAAAGTAGTTTATCAGGATGTGAGCTTTAAACAAATTTGCAATCATAATGTTTTGATAATAGCCCAATAAAAAATCCAAAGACATCTGAATATTACTGTAGCAATCCTTAAAATGAATTAAAATAGTTTATGTGTTCTCCAAAAATTTGAAAACAAGACTTAATACAAAGCTAACATACTGTAATATATTATTATAACTTTTTATATAAATTCGCTTTTATTACTCAGGATATATTCACTTTTTTAAAGTAATTGTATATAATGTATTTAAAGGTCTTTAGATACTAAAATTAAGGCCTCTAACTACAATGTACTGTATTTGAGTGTTTACACATACATTTGTTGTTAATTATACATTTGGTTCGAGCAGTATAAAAATTCTATTTCGTACAAACATGTGTAAAGTTCCAATATAAATAAATAGAGGGCTCCACCCGCTGCTCGCTTTACTCGCCAACCCCCGCGGTGACTCGCGTCGAACCAAATGCAAACAGGTTATTTTATATAAAAAGGCCCTGCTATTAAATTCCAATATGTCTTATTCATTTTCAGTTAGGATGTAACATAGTGATTTCTTATTTCTAAATGTCTTAATTTATTAAGGGTTTATTGTCTAGCTTTAAACATAACAATCAACATTTTTGTATAGGGGTTGTTACTAAATTTTCACCCCTTAGCAGCAACGACAAAATGTCAATCTATGATACATTTTTATAGGCTGTAAGAAATAAATGTACACATTTTCAGCTCACTAGCTTTAAGGAAAATATAACAATGAATTTTTACTGTTTTAGGGGTTGTCATCACATTTTTACCCCTTAGCAGCACGCGAAAAAATGCGAATCTAGTTTACTTTTTCTATCTAACTTGTAAGAAATAAATGTAAAAAATTCAGCACTCTAGCTTTAAGGAAATATATCAATTAATATTTATTGTTTAGGGGTTGTTTCAACCTTTAAATCAAAATTAGTTCTATTCTATGTTACTCAAGAATAGTGTAACTTTTTATTAGTAAAACTATTTTTTCAATCGGTTCAGTAGTTCCAGAGATTACCCTTACATAGAACAAACAAATTTTACCTCTTTATAATAAAAGTATAGATTATGGTGAAACTAAAAACACCTTTTGTATTTGATTATTTTAATAATGTCCAAATTCCACAATTAAAAACATTGAACCTTCAAATTGTATTATACGTGAGCCATTTATTCATTAAATTATTTGCTTCGAATATGGAGTATTTGTGTGTAAAGGAGAGCAACATTCAACAAAATAAAATTAATTTGATCGGTGTAAGTATTTATTAATTTCTAAAAGCTTTTGCCTCTGGGCTTTAAATTTAATTTAAATACTTCCATTAAAGGTAGTTATTGTGTCTTTTAGTTTAATTAACTTTTCATCTAAAAGACCAACATTTTAATTAACTTTCGAGGAAAGTGGCCGCAGTGGTTTGATTCTATACATCTTTACAGTATTTTTTTTTTAATGAAATTAGATATTCAAAGGCTTTTAATTTAAAGCCGCACGACTTTGTATTAACTTGTTACTGGATACAATGTAATGGCTTTATAATTAAAGGATAAAAAGGAGTTTTTTTAAACGAGCCCTTTACAGATAAACTTGCTTAGTAACTAGAGCTCGGTAGGCTAAACAAATAATAAATGTAGTGTTTTATTCAAATTAGTATTGATCTTATTTTGCCGGTTGATGATGATGATTTTGCCGGTCGGTTATTAAAATGTTTAAAGATATACATAGTTTTCATACAAACCATTTAACCCCCTTTACTACTTTTGTTACTGAAAATAATTGAACAAAAGGACATATTTGTTTACTTATCTGAACCTCTATGATTTTGAGGGGGTTAAAAATTGCAAATATAAAGGTAGGTCATGTAATACACAATTAAAAATCTTATTAAAAGAGAAACAGAATGGCGCAAACTATTGTCCATAAAGGTAGGTAATGTAATACACAATTAAAAAGCTTATTAAAAGAGAAACAGAATGGCGCAAACTATTGTCCGTTTACAGTTTAATTGATAGCAGGCATTGTCCATGATTGAAACGGAGATCTTACGCTAGTAGCCCTCATGAAAACATAAACCTCATAAAACTCATTTATACTAGTTATTAGGAATGTGTTTCTCTTGGTATTGTTTTTTATTTATAATTGTATTTTCAAGAATAATTTCTATTAGAGTGGAACATTAATTCAAAGTGAAAAAATAGTTGTTTTGTTTACATTTATTTTGATGGAAGACCTGATTTATTTTTTAGGAAAGTATATGATTGAATATTGTACAGCAACAACTGAATAATAATATAAAAACTTTAGGAAAAATCTTTAAATTCAAAATTTTTTATCAAAATGAATTAAGAATTGAGATAAATAAGCACTAACTTTAGTTTACAGAAAACATCTGAGCATTATTGGTGCTGTACTATCTATCAAGGCCTAAATTCTGATGTATAGTACTGCAGTTATTATTTGGAGAGTACATTATTTTATTTAGGAGAATGTATTTGCTTTTAGAAAACAATTTTAACAATTTGTTAGAATTGAAATAGCACAGCAATTGTTGTATAGTGATACACGTTAGAATAAAACTAATTTAATGTTAGTTTTAACTTCATAATGGGGTACGTTACTGAAATAAAGAAGTTTGGTTCTTGATTTAAACACTGACACAAGGCTATTCATAATTCAATGTGGTAGTGAATAGGAACCGATGTAGTTAGGTCAGATAGTAGTCTCCAAAAGGCCAATGCTATCAACTAAACTGTAAACGGACAATAGAGTTTAAAATCTTACTTCGTTTCAAAGTAATGGGCAGTCAAATTTCTGGAAAATGATGTTTTAATTATAACACCGAAGCAGATTCTTGTATGTAAAAGAAACTATTTCAACCTTGTCTTCGTTTGTAAAAAGGCAAAACTGAGTGCTATCATAACAATTATCTGGAAAAATTAGGGAGGTTTGCTATCATATCAGTACATAAAAAGTGGTGATTATCAATTACGCATACAGTAGAGAAGGTCAAGAGCAAAGGTAAAGGGTTGTATTCCCGGTTCTATTTACATTTTTCCCCCAAAGTTTTTCGAGTACACGTAGAAACTCAGATAAATTATTGGTACCGTACTATATTCATTTACAGTTTCTATTTTTAAATGTGTTACATTTAATCTCAATCTACAACTTAGTTATTCCTAATATTAAAAAATTAATAACCTGCTTTGATGTTATGATAAAAAATAACAATTTCCAGAACTTTGATTGTCCATTGCTTTGAAACGAAGCAAGATACTAAGCTCCTAGTTTGCGCCATTCTGTTTCTCTTTTAATAATTTTTAAATGGTGTATTGCATGACCTACCTTTATATTTGACATTTTTAACACTCCTTACCTCCCTAAGCCCCTAATATCAAAGACTTTCAGATATTGCCAAACAAATTTCCTGTTATGCAACACAAGATATATACAGGGTGATTCAATAAAGCGTAGCGGGCTATGCAGATTCAGATTCTACATGCAAAAATAAGTCGAAAATGTAAAATAACATTTTTTCGATTTCGGCTTAGTTTAGCCGTAATCCGAAATTTTGTTTTTTTACAAAAATTCACTGCAACTCTGGAAATAGATAAGATATCGACTTCAATTTTGGAATAAGCATTTTATATGTTACGACTAACCGGTGTACCAAACACAAAGAATTTATTTTTATAATTTTCAAAATGGCGGCCGTTACAAATTTTTAACGTGAAATATCTTGAAAACCGTTAACTTTACAAAAAATGTACAAGAAACAAAATATTTTCCTTATTTAACGACAGACAAAATGCTTTTTTTGAAGTTTCAGTAGGTCAAAGGATAACCGAGTTATCGAAAAAAAAAAACATAATTTCTTGGTAATTGTCTACAACAACCAAAATTAGCCTAAAACCACAATTTTTTAAAATTGAACAATTTGTGTAGTTATTTTTCTAGCGAGCTATCAGATTCTACATGCAAAAGTAAGTCGAAAATGTAGTATAACACTTTTTCGATTTCGGCTTAGTTTAGCCGTAATTCGCTTGTAGACAATTACCAAGAAATTATGTTTTTTGTCGATAACTCGGTTATCCTTTGACCTACTGAAACTACAAAAAAAGCATTTTGTCTGCCGTTATAAAAGGAAAATATTTTTGTTTCTTGTACATTTTTTGTAAAGTTAACGGTTTTCAAGATATTCCACGTTACAAATTTGTAACGGCCGCCATTTTTAAAATTATAAAAATAAATTCTTTGTGTTTGGTACACTGGTTAATCGTAACATATAAAATGCTTATTCCAAAATTTAAGTCGATATCTTATCTATTTCCAGAGTTACAGCGAGGTTTTGTAAAAAACAAAATGGCGGCTTGCGGCTTACGGCTAAACTAAGCTGAAATCGAAAAAATGTTATACTACATTTTCGACTTATTTTTGCATGTAGAATCTGAATCTGCATAGCCCGCTACGCTTTACTGAATCACCCTGTATACACAGTTTTGTTATTCAGTAACAAAAATAATAAAGGTTTAAAGGCACTTTATGAACACACTGTTTACATATGTGCACAGTTAGATAAAACAATCGCACATTGGGTGAAAAGTTATGTCACCTTCTTCACCCAATGTTACAACGATCATAAACATTATTATCGTTATAAACCATATAGGTTATCTTAAAATGTTTTCTAATGCAGTTTATATATATTTTTTTAATAATAAAACTAATACCTCTATTTTATAAAACATAGATCATACTAAATTAATATATTGTTTCACAGTTCGAGTAAGTACAAGGTTAATATTTGAATCTACGTCGTTTAATTTTTTTCAAGTGACGAAACTTTTTTCTATAGGTATACTGGCTGACCCGTACGGCGTTGCCCGTGGTGGTTGGTATTATCAGTCATTTTAACGTAATTGTATTATTTTTAAGTGTTCAGTTAGTGAGTGGTATTTGGTTTTTATATATATAGATCTTAAATAATAAAAGGACTATTGTCATAATAATAAAAGATCTGAAATTATGATTTTAGTAACTTTGATCCCCCCAAACCCCTTCTAAAATTTCAAGATTTTTCATACCCTTTCTTAGGGAGCACCTATGGCCCTAGAGGAAGCTACATACCAAATTGCATTCCAATCCGTTCCGTAATTTTGGAATAAATCGTGATTTAGTAATTTTAACGCACCAAATCCCCCTAAAATTTCCAATTTTTTCAAATCCTTTCTTAGTGAGCACCTATGGCCCTAGAGGAAGCTACATACCAAATTTGATTTCAATCCGTTTGGTAGTTTTTGAGAAGTCGTGATGAGTGAGTCAGTGAGTGAGTGAGTGGTATTTCCCTTGTATATATATAGCTAGATCATACTAAGTTAATATATTATTGTTTCACAGTTTGAGTAAGTACAGTGTTAATTTAAAATTAATTGTATTTGTATCCAAGTCACAGTGTTAATATTTGAATCTACGTCGTTAAATTTTTTTCAAGTGACGAAACTTTTTTCTATATGTATATTAAATGGTTTTACTTTTTTAAAGTAAACGTAATGAGAAGTATCTATAAATAGTATTATTCATTTGTTCATTTAATGCACCCCTAGACACTAAGTATAAACTCATTTTGCTTTGAATTTTCTCATTCCTATCGCTTAAGTGTAACAAACTTTTTATTTGGCATGAACAAATTAATGTCATACAAATTAAATAAACTAAATCTAATATCAATTTATTAGTATTGATATTAAAAATCAGGCAGTTTAATTTCAGTTTACCTGTAATTGTAATTTCAATATAGCTTACTTTACTGAGCATGTAAATAATATTCTGTTCAAATACACAGGTAAATACTTGAAGATAAAAAGTCTCGTACTTAAAAGATATTACCCTAGTAGCGGTAGTATTAATTCAAATGGATTTTTGGTCGTTTGCAAGCATTTTTTCAAATATTCGCCATATATAGTAGTTATATCCCAATCCGAAAGTGTTCTGTACCTATTTTGTAGAGAAAGGTTCAAGGAATCCATATATACCAGTGAAAAATTGATTGTAGTAAGTTATTAGCTCAAGAATAAAAAACGTGTTCAGGAACAAAAGGGAAAAGTTCAACTTTAGGCCTACATAAAAAGTAGTAAAATTTGTTTGTAATTTTTTTTTTAATGTACAAAAGTTTTGTAATTTAGTTCTAAATAGATCTGTATAAAAATATATATCAATTTCAGATTTCTCATTTTGTAAACACCAGTTTTTATGTTCCTACTACAAGACTGCTAACAAAACTAGGCCTAGTTTGAATAGTAATTTAGGAATATATGCTTTGCCCAAAATTAAAATATTATTATAACAAAGTGTGGAGAATAAATCAAAGAATTGAACTGTATACTTGTAAATTATTGTTTCATAAAAGTATTTCACTTAGCTTTACGTGAATCACAAAATGAGATCAAATAAATGAAACATCTCGCGCACGAATCCTATACAAGATATTGTGTGAAAATCCACAACGGTCACTTCCAAAGCGTGAGAAAAACGAGTTTTGAATTTCCTGCTTGCCTGTATTTCCATTTCCCAGGACTGGTCGAATAAAACCGTTAGAGTAAATGTGGTTTGCTTTACACGAATCGGATGATTGAGCTTTTCTCAAATAGATATAAACATATCTATACAAATATATCGAATTGTAAGAGATATGTCGAATCCAAAATGTGCTGTTCATTGGTTGAAAACTGTCCAATTGCAAGGGTTTACAGAATCCTTTAAATTTTAGATACTATAAGATTGCCGTCTGATTGGAAGGCAGTTTTAGAAAATTCAAATCTTGACGAATCGAAATGTATCTTTATATTGTCAAAATATTTCTGTCGCACGATATTGAGCCTAAGAGATGTGGTATATTTGTGTAAATTCGTATTGCTTTCTTGCGCTTAATCAATTGATTTATAAAACTACAATTTAAAAAAAGATGAATACATATGGAAATATACGTTTTAAAACAAATTTGTAAATACACAAAATAAAGTTTAAATCATTTTCTTTTCAACGGTTTTTTTTAGGATTAGATGATTTTTAGTGGGTTAATTATTCAATACAATCAGAAGTTACAAAAGTGTTGTCTTCCTCATGTAGGGTTAAGTGTGACCGCAGTTTTTATTTGGTGAAATTCCATAATAAGGTCACAAACACAAAATATCACAAAAACAACAATGTATTTGTTACAGTTGTTTCGCAGCTAAGCTTCATCTGACAACTAAAATGTACAAAAACATTGGTCTAAATTGTTTCTGTACATTTTAGTTTTTAGTTGCCTGATGATACTTAGTACATCATGTATAGCGAAACAGCTGTAACTATTGTATTGTTTTATTGTTTACCTCACTAAAAGATATTTGCAAATTAATACACTACTAAATTGTAACCCTATTCGTATTCCTTAAGTAAACATTCTAGAATACACTGGCATGTGTTTTTAGCGAATTTCCATAGGAAAAATGAGCTATTGCAGTAGGTGGCCCTTATGGTAAGACCCAAGATCGGGAGTAGCAAATGAGCACCAATCATGGTACCCAGAACACGTTTTGGAGTGTCATTAAAAATCATATATATATTGTGTGATTGAAAAGTAACGGAACGGTGTAATATATTTTTTACCATTATAGATAAAGTAATGAGACTTGGTACATCAATAATAGCCATAAATGTCTACTCTTTTAATAAGGTATTATCCCTTTTTTATCCCTTAAGGGGGACGGCCCACGAGGAGTCAGACAAAATTCTTAAATAGCAGCATTGGTCGAGTTTGGTATCAAATTAAAGGTCTTAGTTAGTAGAACACATTGCCGCAAACCGGACTTCGAAAGGTCCACTCTAACCAAAATGGCGGCCCTAAACGTGTTGAAATAAATTGACATAAAGTTGCTAATATCTCGAAAAGGAAGAATTTTTAGAAAAAATTTCAAGAGACAAAACATTTTTATTTCAAAGTGCTTGACCTAAACAAAGTGCTCCCAAATCAATTTCGTAAATTTATTTTTTTTAAATTTTCTAAGATGAAGGAGTAAAAATAAAATTTACGAAATCGATTTGGAAGTAATTTTTTAGGTCAAGCACTTTGAAAAAAAAACATTTTTTGTCTTTTGAAATTTTTTCTAAAAATTCTTCCTTTTCGAGATATTAGCAACATCTCGTCTCTCGGACGAGTTCGTTAGCCAAAAAAATCCAACAACCGGAAGCACGTTTTCTGACCGGAAGTATCTATTTGTTGAGATTTTTCCTACGAGAATAAATGTTTTTTAGAGTTTTCCTGCAAATATAAATGTAGGATGTTATTCTGCACATTTTGTTTTTTTACGCGACCTTATAGCTCGCTTGGTTCCCCCAAAATCGATCAAAGCGTAAAATCCTATAGAAGTACCCGGTTCAAAGCCATGTGGTGGATTGTACCGTGGTGTTGGCGTGCGAAGCACGCAATGCATTGTGTATTGAAGATACTCCCAATATGCGGAATGGTGAGAGAACCATTTTGCAGCTATTCAGCTTCGACTATTTCACAAATTGTTGGTTGAAACCCTAAAAAGCATAGGCCTATAAACTTAATTTTGGAAATTTGCTCAACTCACGTCAGCGGTTCAGCTGCGTGGTCGAATTATTTTAATACGAGTGAAATGTTGTACAGACCAAACTAAAACGTGACAAATAACTAAGTTAAAACAAATTTATTTTTAACGGTATAATTAATTTATCATCTAGTGTTCATTTTGTGAAAATGTTATTTATATTAAAACAAATAAACAATCTAAACACAACAATTGGTCATTGATGAAACTCATAAATACTGCAAGTATTACACAAAACAATCTGTTTTAAAATTTTTAAACTGAATAATTTTTTAAGTAAAACGAATACCATTGCAAGTAACGCTCGTTTAAATATACTTCAAATAAACTGCAAATGCTATGAATAACTATTACAATTCAAAGTTTGTTCCCCGGCACCATATGGCATGGGTTTGTTTGCTTTATCACGTAGCTTTGAATAAATCTAACGAACAAACTTAATTAAAAATGAAACCAATGCGCGGGCTGTAGTTTACGCTACCTTGATTTATGTGAGGATGACATCCAACAGCTGACGTTACAACGTAAATTTAGCTATGGAATTACTTCCGATTCAACAATATTAATATACGAAACAACCTAGAGATAATTGCGTATGCACTCAAACACAAATCATAAAACACAATTTATTTAGCTTGATTTTATGTCTTTTATTAGTTTTCTCTCAACACTCCCTTCTCAAAAGTTTCCATTTGAAATATTTTTTCAATGTTTCTGCTATGCTATTAAAACCAAAATTATTTTAATTTTTGTAGAATAATTCACATAAATCGACATTAAAAATTACAAAATATTATCCATATAATACTGCAAAGCCTTAAAGATATTCTAAATTAATTTCATTCGATATCCTAATTTTGTTATTTTAAAATTTAATTATTCCAATAATTATCTATATCTTTATGATACATAATTAATTTGCTAGGGGTTATTTTGTGAGTAGAACTCCTCCTAGAGTTTTTAACCGATTTTGATGTTTTTAGTGTCATTTTACAGAGCTCACTCTGAAGTTGTGCTTCCCTTAAAATGAGCTCAATGTATGTTAAGGGCTTCGCCCCAGTGGCCCTCAAAGTTGCCATGTTAATCTTATGGAAGGTCAATCTTAAGGAAGAGGAAGAAAGATTTCTTTTGATTTTATCAGGGGCACAAAAAACAGCTGTTCGTATAAAAAGCTTAAAACAGCTGATTTTGATCAACAGCTGATTTTGATCAACAACTGATTTGGATCAAAAACTGAATATAATTTTAGGTTAGGTAAATCAAGCAATAGCGAAGCATTGCCCGGTCCACTAGTTCCATTTAAACCCATAATCATGAAAATAAACAAATTCACATTCTTCCATTATTTGCGTTACCAAATTGTAGTTTGTTTTATAATATGTATTTCAGTTATATGTAACAACATGGGTTGTGTTGAAAACAGAATAACATAAGTTACGTGAAGAAATATGAATTAATATAACCAAAATACTGGCTGGCCCGTGCGAAGCATTCGCATTCTAACTTACTAACAGTGTTTTATTAATTTAAATCCATGTTAAAGAGAAATAATTTGGTTATTGTTATTATATATTTTCAAACAACTCACCAACTTTCAGAAGGTAAACAACAACAAATAGGTGTATCCACAATTCTGTTTATAACCACGCTTACAATTAATTAAAAATAGCAATGTAGTGGCGTAACGGCAGATCTCCAGCTGGGTATTGTTATCATTAGTGTTGCCAACGCCAGGAAAATATCCCTACAACTTACTTGATCTTACATCACTGTTACTTTCGGATTCTTTCTTTTTTATTTTTTTTATTTTTTCGTATAATTGTATTTTGCATATTTTTCCGGTGTAGTGGTTAAGGAAAGCTTTAAAATGATGCCCCATTCATGTAATTTGATGATGTATTAAGAAAGTTATGGCGTACCGACAAAAAATGTCCTTGAGAAAGAATATATGCGATAATAATACTTGTATGAATTTAATGAATTTAAAATTATACGCTACATTTTTTATACTCAAATTAGTTTTAAACAAATATGTCTGTATGTACTTTTGGTTTTCAATTATTTTTGATTCCAAATGTAGAAACATTTAAATAGGTTATGCAAGATTGCTTTAATATTTCATTTAGCGTGTATTTTGACGTCCGTATATTAAACGTAAAAAGTAAGTATGATGAATATAAATACTGTGTCATCTGCAGTTGCACGTTTCTTTGATACGTGACATTTCATTTGCTTTAGTAAGTCTTTAATATATTCTTAAATGGCTACGAGTTCATAGTGTGTCGTTAATTTGCATTTAAGTTTAAACCACGTTAGCTAAATATTATTTGTGTGTAATAGAAATATTTTTTTTATAACAAGACCAAATTAATAAGATTTTAGTTTATATTTCTAAATAAACGGTACCAGATAACTGCCACATACTTTCTCCCAGTTGAAACTTTATACCTTCCCAAGAGTAGCATAGGAGGTGGGTATTTAGAATTGCAAAAGTAGGAAAATGTTACCATGGAAAATATTAGATGCATTTAACACACATCTATATTATATTATTATACTAGCTAGCCCGATCCGGCTTTACACGGATAGACAAATCAAAGTTAAATATATATTAAAAAAAAATATGTTATATCAATATATATAAATTACACTATGCATTTCTTATGGGGAGTTTTAGTAACTTTCACCCACCAAACCTCCCCTAAAATTTAGATTTTTTAAAGAACCCTTTCTTAGCGATCACCTAGGGCCCTAGAGGAAGCTACACACCAAATTTCATTCCAATCCGTTCAGTAGTTTTAGAGAAATCGTGATTTAGTAGCTTTGACCCACCCAAACTCCCCAAAAATTTAGATTTTTTTAAAAAACCTTTCTTAATGAGCACCTATCTAGAGGAAGCTACAACCAAAGTTCATTCCGATCCGTTCAGTAGTTTTTGAGAAATCGTGATCAGTGAGTCAGTGGTTATGGCTTATATATATATATATACATATATTATATTATTACTATTATTATTATTTAAACTATTCCATCGATTTCGAACAACTTTGCACCAAACATAGCAATTAGGCCAGTATAGATGCACGAAAAATGATTTTGAAAAATTTCGAAAAACAACCATTCTTTTTGGCCAAAAACCCGCCAAAATCTGTTATTATTATTATTATTACCTAAACGAGAATTTTTAGAACGATGCGTTTTTTTGCATATGCTAGGGTACCTACATTAAGGGCACAAATAAGCCAAATTTTATCAAAATCGTTAGAGCCGTTTTTAAGAAATTTAGATTTTTCTCGTTTTTTGGCAATTTTTGGGTGGTAAAACCCCTTAAAATTTTTTTAAAAATGAAAACAAGCCTGGAGATATTTCAGAACTACACCTACATACCAAATTTCATCAAAATCGGACCGTTGGAATGGTCTCCAGCTCTGTACACATCCTTATAGACACACGGATAGACATCACCAAAAACACACTTTTTTGGGTTCAGGGAGCACCAAAACAAAAAAATTCCACTAAAAAATTTTTGGTCAGGGAGCACCAACACAGATAATTCCTCTAAAAATTTTTTTGGGGTTCAGGGAGCACCAAAACAGATAATTCCACTAAAATTTCATATTCGAAAATTTGGACGAAAACAAGACTTTCTCCATATACTACGTATAGGGTGGAGAAAGTAAAAAACGTACTTCCTAACCATTAATTTAGCTTAAATCTTTGACGATCCTGATCCAGCTCTGATAATACCGAAACTGTATTTAAAATTTTCAGAATTCCGATAAATACAGCAACAATATCAAATAAGTATTCCAAACATAAACAGCAACATAAATAATTGATCGTAACATTCGATTTTTTCTAAGATTCTTTAAACGTTTAATTTCAAATTTAGTAACATTTATATTGTTTATATTTTGTTTCAAATTTCGTTTAGCTTTATTTCCATATATTTTTACGCCCGTTCAATTAAATACAAAATTAAAGACGATCAATATAGATACTGCGTCATTCGCAGCTGCTTTACGCTTTAATATGACGTGTACCTGACGTTCAATTAGCTTTAGTAAGTCTTGGATTAATTTATTTATTCTTCGATTGCTTTTAAGAAATTGTGTTTTATTAAGAAGACATTAATTTAACAGACCAGTGTATTTATAAGATGATTCCGTTGCTTTGCTTCATATAGTTGTAGATCTATTATATTCAAAATCAAACCACAGCTTTAGCTAAATACTTTTAGTGAGTTAGAGAACAAATTAATTTTTAAAATACAAGATCAAACGAATGAGATTTAATTTGTATTTCTAAAAACATAGTGCGCCCAAACCCTTAACTTAGATTCAAATTAGACACAACAGAAGCTTCGAGCTTCTCCACATAGCTCTGATCTATGCTAGTATTATAAAGAGATAAATTTGTATGTTTGTATGTAGGGGGTAATCTCTGTAACTACTGAACCAATCGAAACAATAGTTTTTCTAATACAAAGCTGTATTATCCCTGAGTATCATAGGCTATAATTCATTTTGATAAAAACTTTAATATTTGTAAATTTAGTCGGAGAAAATTCTTATGTTAGGCCTAGATTGATTACCATAGCCACCAATTGAATAAAATAACAGAAAAAACAGCTGTTTGCTCCTATATTTCCATTAAGAGCTGATTTCAAACTTTGAAGTAACTATTTGTATTTCTAACTTTTAGGTTAGTTTTTTTTTAAAGTGTAGACCAGAGCCTTGCTGGTTCTTTTAACCTTTATTATAACTGTTGTTATAATATATACGAAATAGTTTGATTTGAAAATTTAACATTATTTATCATCTTAGCTTTGGGGTGTATTAGTCGTACACTTTTATTACAAAGAAAACATAACATGATTATGCATATAGAAGGTTCTAACGGGGTTGGCGTGCGTAGGACGCAGGGATTTCCTCTAGTAAAATATATTATAACTTCTCATAAATAATGCAACAAAAAGAAATACCACTTAAAACTTAAACAATACAAAAATAATTAATCATAACAGCTTTATACTCATAAACTTACTTCATCAAGGCAGGGGAAGATTGTAACGAAGAGAAGTGCATGTTCAAACTTAAAACTGGATAATTAAATTGATGGCTGAATGTTAGGTTGATTGATTAGTTAAAACAAAATATTGACAAAGTTAAAAACTATTTGCAAAGAAAAGTTGCAATAAAACAATGCAAGAATGGTAAGGCCTGGTGCTAAGATGAACTGGGAATCTATATTTAGTTGCATAAATTCAACAATTCCAAT
Organism: Philaenus spumarius; assembly: GCA_018207615.1. Lineage (NCBI taxonomy): Eukaryota > Metazoa > Arthropoda > Insecta > Hemiptera > Aphrophoridae > Philaenus > Philaenus spumarius. Next base: position 86,576 of record JAGFPH010003968.1, on the reverse strand, counting down.
AGTAACGTACGAATAATATTATGTGCATAGCATTAACAACAGCTGTTTAATGTAGAAGGATAAGCTATGCAACCTACTGTCAATCGTAATTATCTGCGCTTCACTTAACCCAGGATTAGATGCAATTTGAGTCTGAAGTCTCGAACAACGAGGTCGATTGTCACAGCTGAGAATTTCATCTCATGTTATCGAAACTTGTAATACACCGATCGAGGGAAATCGAGTTATGAATTTAAGACATACTGCATGGTGCATGGATACGTTCAGTTTGATGGTGTGCAATAGTTATACTATACAGCTTTATCAACAGTAAGCGGTCAGTGCAACAGCAAATAATTCGACCACGCAGCTGGACCACTGACGTGAGTTGAACAAATTTACAAAATTAAATTTATATGCCAATGTTTTGGGGGTTTCAAACAACAATTTGGGAAATAGGTCTAATCACGAAGGCGTTGAACAGCTGTCTGTGTGTACACAATAAATTAGTAGAATTTGTTTGCGCTTAGTGGCCTCGCGAGTTTGCCACTTGGTTTTGAACCGTGTACTTTTATGGTATTTTACGTTTTGATCGATTTTGGGGGAACCAAGCTAGCTATAAGGTCGTGTAAAAAAAAAACAAAATGTGCAGAATAACATCCTACATTTATATTTTTAGAAAAAATCTAAAAATTTAATTCTCGTAGTAAAAATCTCAAAAAATAGTTACTTTCGGTCAAAAGACGTACTTCCGGTAGTTAGATTTTTTCGGCTAACGAACTCGTACGAGCGACATAGACAACCAACATGTGTACCAAATTTTAACCAAATCGGACTTAAAATGCGACCGCTAGAGTGCGAACACATATATACATACATATATATTTTTAATGACACCCCAAAACGTTTTCTGGGGACCATGATTGGTGCTCATTTGCTACTCCCGACCTTGGGTCTTACCATAAGGGCCGCTGCAATAGCTCATTTTTCCTATGGAAATTCGCTAATAATGTGCGTAAATATATATCTTCAGAAAATGTGTAATCACATATTAATCGACTGCATTACGTACTAATACACGATTCGGTCCTGGGTGGAGTTGGAGGAAACTGGTAGCAC
>JAGFPH010003968.1:70242-85468 GCA_018207615.1 Philaenus spumarius | reverse complement strand
TAATACACGATTCGGTCCTGGGTGGAGTTGGAGGAAACTGGTAGCACACTAAGAACAGATACACATGGCCTATGTAGATCCATAATAACACCAGAAAATGTGCAGCGGGTGAGAACAGAAGTTCAACAATCACCGATGCGTTCTGCTCGAAAACATGCTGTTGCATTGGGGATTTCGGACCGCAGTTTGAAAAGAATTCTGCAGTTCGATTTGAAGTTCCATCCCTTCAAAATAACGATTGCTCAAGATTTGCGCCCAGCAGACTATGCCAACCGTCAAAATCTGTGTGAGCAAATGCTGACACAGATCCATCCGTTCTTCAGTAGCGACAAGGCACATTTTCACCTAAGTGGATACGTGAATAAACAGAATTTTCGCTACTGGGCTGAACATAACCCCAGAATTACTCAAGAAAGACCACAACATTCGCCTAAAGTGACAGTGTGGTGTGCCGTATCACAATTTGGTGTGATAAGCCCGTACTTTTTTGAGGAGGAAGGCGTAACCGTTACCGTGAATTCCACACGTTATTTTTCAATGATGCAAAATTTTCTGCAACCCAGAATTGACGAGATTGTCGAAGAACATGGATTGGAGATGTTCTGTTAGATCGAACAGGACAGAGCTACGGCTCACATAGCTCAAATTTCACTTGGTGTTTTGAGAGAAATGTTTCAGGAACGCCGTCCCTTTGGGGGGTGATGTCGAATGGCCTGCGCGGTCACCAGATTTGAGCATTTGCGATTACTTTCTTTGGGGATATCGGAAGGAAAAGTTGTTCAAAAGTCGCCCTCACACCCTACCAGAGATAAGAGAGCGGATTATTGAAGAAGTGAACGCCATACCTCAAGATATTTTTGTGTGCAAGAGCTGCTCGAAACTTCAGAGATCGTCTACAGCGATGTATTGATGCTAACGGCCGCGAAGACGTAATTTTTAAAACTAAATGTCGATCACCCCACACACTTTCCAATCTGGTCGTTTCAGACAAGATCGTATGACGGATTTTAACGTGAATAGAGCGCCTTCGATCATCTTTCTTATGAAAATTCGCTAATAATAGTGTTAATAACATGAATAGACTTTTATTATTTCTAACGTCATTTAAAATTTGTCTAAACATACAAAAGTTTTAGTAGTACATTAAAATTGATTTCATTAAAATATTTGTACATAATAATATCATTTATGATACATTCTAACAACATCTATAACACTCTAAAAAGCATGTATACCTTGTTCATATTATAATTTAGTAATCTATCTATATAATAAAAATGAATTGATGTTCCTTTGAAAGCGCATCACTAGAGGACGGCTGGACCAATTTGGATATTTTTTGTTTTAAAATGTTCGTAATAGTCCTATCTAGGTTTTTATATAAAGACAAATTTGAAAAGTTCCCGAAAAAGTTTCAAATTTGGAAAAAAACTAAACATCCTCTTTTGTATGAACTCAAAACCATAGCGCAAAAAAAAACAGCTGTTCGTATAAAAAGCTTAGCAACACGTCACGTTTGTTTACATTCATTATCATAGCAACTTTACTTATCAGTTTATTATTCTTAAAAACCAACAGATTTTTCAGGTTAGATTGACCAATTTAAAGCAAAGAAATACAAAAATCAACTAATGCTTACTATATTTTAATTTCATTCAAACAGTGGTGGTTACATCTATATATATTAAAGCGAAATACCACTCACTCACTCAATGACTCACTCATCACGATTTCTCAAAAACTAAAGAACGGATTGAAATAAATTTGGTATGTAGCTTCCTCTAGGGCCCTAGGTGCTCGCTAAGAAAGGTTTTAAAAAAAAATCTAAATTTTTTGCTGCTCCATATTTCCAAAATCGAAATATTATGCTCCAGCTGCATATGATGGACCTGCAAATGTTCTCGCGCAAAGCAAAACGTGCATCGTAAAACCATTTTTTACGCATCTTTCTCGCAATATTTCCCCCCACTTTTTTTATAGCAAACTAGAGGGATCCGCCCCCTGCTCACTTCTCTTGCGGTCACTCAAATGCAAACAGGTTATTTCATATAAATATTTCCTACTATTAAATTCTAATACGTCTTATTTATGTTCAATTAGGATGTAGCATAGTTTTTCCTTATTTTTAAATTCCTTAATTATCTAGCTTTAAGGAAAGTATAACAACCTACATTTTGTATAGGGATTGTTATTACGTTTTCTTTCCATAGCAGTGCACGACAAAATGTCAATCTACGATAGTTTTGTTATTTATGTTTCAAGAAATAAATGTACACATTTACAGTTCAATAGCTTTAAAGAAAATATAACACTAAATTGTTATTGTTTTATGTGATGTAATCACATTTTCACCCCTTAGCAGTATGCGACAAAATGTCAATGTACGATAATTATTTTGTCTATGTTGTAAGAAATAAATTTAAAAAATTTCCGCTCATTAACTTTGGAAAATATAACAATTATTAATTTTTTGTTTTTTTTTTTTTTGTTTTAGGAATCTTTATCACATTTTCACCCCCTTAGCAGTATGCGACAAAAGGTAAATCTAATTTACTTTTTTACGTATCTTGTAAGAAATAAATTTAATAAATTTCAGCTCTCTAACTTTAAGGAAAGTATAACAATTAATATTTATTGTTTTATGGGTTGTTATCTCATTTTCACCCCTTAGCAGTAAAGTAGTTGAGTCCATATTGCAGGAAAAGTTGTAATAATATATATATTGCCAACTATGTAGCCAAGAACATTTTAAAATCGGAAACAGCTGTTTAACAACAATATTGTAACAAATACAAGCAACGAGTTGTTGTGTAATTTATCCTACCAAGTGCCATTTGAACCCTATTTCAAAGAACTCCTGTACACGTGTGTTGATTTTACTTCTGTTTGTTTTATTTTTGTAAATAATTCCCCTCAGTAAAGTTTAGTTTAGGACAATGCAGTTTCTGTGAAAGGACATTGTATGTGTCGGTCAACAGTTCGGAAACGAAACAATTGAAAATACAAACATAATTACACTGTACCCACATCTAAAGCATCTCCCAGCGAACCGTTGCGTTACAATTGCAGCATGACCTACTTGTATAGAGCAATAAATTACACTTTGTAAAGGAAGTAGTGTAATTCATTTATTCGGAAATTAAGGTAAATGAAAACATGAACAAATTGTGTGTATGTAGGTCAAACAGGTAGAAACATTAAAACTAGACTAAAGGAACGCTTATATTCTTAGAAGCATGGTAAAACAGATTCAAATTTTTCTAACCACTACTAATATTATAAAGAGGTCAAATTTGTTTGTTTTTATGTTGGGGGTAATCTCTGGAACTACTGAACCGACTGAAATGAGTTTTACTAATAAAAAGCTACACTATCCTGAGTAACATAGGCTCTAATTCATTTTGATAAAAACATTTTTTTATTCAGTATTTGTAAATTTAGTCGGAAACAGTTCTTAGATTAGGCTTAGACTGGAGAACCAACACATGTATTAACATTAATTACCATAGTAATCAATTTAATAAAATAACAGATAAAACAGCTGTTTGCTCCAATATTCCCATTAACAGCTTATTTCAAACTTTTAAGCAATTATTTGTATTTCTAACTTTTAGGTTAGGTTTTTATTTTAGTGTAGACCTGAGCCTTGCTGGTTCTTTTAACCTTTGTTATAACTGCTGTTATAAAATATACGAAATAATTTGATTTGAACATTTAATATTATTTAACATATTAGCTTTGGGTTTATTATTAATCCTACACATTTATTATAAAGAAAACATAACATGATTACGTGTATAGAAGGTTCCAATGGATTTGGCGTGCGGAGCACGCAGGGGTTTCCCCCATTATTAGATGTATGCCTTACTTTTAATCCGATTGATAATGTTAAAGTATCACATATTGAACAAAAAAATGTATAGTTTGGAAATTTTAGAAGTAAACAGATCTGTTCTGAATTGCCGTGCTTCTAACCTAAATGATCGGGTACATAATCCCCATTGTTGAATCCCATTGTAATTACACGAACTGTCTGTAAATTGCACTTCTTAACTCGGTTACTTAGCTAAGGTTCTTAGCTCGGGTCAGCCTCTTCTCTTGCTTTTCCACCCCACCCTCATAGCCTAATTGTTAGTACAGTATTAAGTTTCAGTTTAGAGTGGTTGAACCAAATACTCCCAAATATCGTTGTGTGGCACATCGTTTGAAACCTTATTTAGTTCCAAATCCAAAAAGAATTATAATATATATAAACGGTACCAGGAACTGGCACATACTTTCTCACAAACATATTTAAATTATCAAAAAGATTCACTTTGACTTGTAGGGTGGGGTAGGAGAGGTGATAGTCTATTAAAGTAGGCGATTAACTAATAAATATTATTATTATTATCTAGAGAGAAAACTATTCGATCGATTTGGAACAAATTTGCACCAAACAAGTCAATTAGGTCTTTATAGATGCACGAAAAAATGTTTTGAAAATTTTTGAAAAACAACCCCCTTTGTGGCCTAAACCCCCCCAAAATCAGTTATTATTATTATTATTAGCTAAACGAGAATTTTTAAACGGGTTTTTTGCATATGGTAGGGCACATTAAAGGCTACAAATAAGCAAAATTTGATCAAAATCGTTAGAGCCGTTTTTTTATAAAAAAAATTATAACTGGTTTTTTGGGGGGTTTTTGCCAAAAAGGGGGTTGTTTTTCAAAATTTTTCAAAACCCTTTTTCGTGCATCTATACAGGCCTGCTTGACATGTCTGGTGCATATTTGGTTGAAATCGATCGAATAGTTTTCTCTCTAGCTTTGTATACATTCAGACATACAGACATACATACAGACATACAGACAGACATTTTGTAAAAACCACTTTTTTGGACTCAGAGGGTCCCAAAACGGCTATTTCCACAAAAATCTCAACATCGATTTTTTTTGCGATCACTAGGCCCTATACTTTCTCTATACTATAGTATAGTGAGAAAGTAAAAATTAGTACAGCAAAATAAGGCAAAATCGGAAAACACGATTTCGTTGTTTTTTTTACCTACATTTTTAATCGGTTAAGGATACGGATGTACAAATTTCACTGTTGGGTTTCTCTTGAAATTCTACATCGAAATGATGCATCACATGACCACCTTCCTATTTTAAAAACAAAACAAAAGTACATTAAAGATGACGGATCCAAGACGGACATAAATGGTTGGAAATCCTAATAACATTTAATTTTTACATAGAGTAGGTTCCTCAATCACATCTCTTCAAATTTTAGTTATAGACGAAATATTAAACCGTATCAAGAATATTTTTATAGCACCCTGTTTAAAAATACATTTGGTTCATGTAAAGCAATTATAAAAGTGTTATTATTAAAATTTTATGATTTAAAGGTGCAAATAATTATCAGTGGTTTTGGAACTAAGAGTGATGTTGTTGAGATTTATTGACAACTAGCTGGTCCGATGGCCACTATGTATTTCTTATGGGGATTTTTAGTAACTTTGACCCCCCCCCCCCAAATCCCCCTAAAATTTCGAATGTTTTTAAAACCTTTCTTAGCGAGCCCCTAGGGCCCTAGAGGAAGCTACATACCAAACTTCATTCCAATCCGTTCGGAGGTTGTTTTTTAGTACCTTTGACTCCTTAAACCCCTCTAAAATTTCGAATTTTTTGAAAACCTTTTTTTAGCGGGTATCTAGGGCCCTAGAGAAAGCTTCGTCCCAAATTTCATTCCAATCCGTTGGATTGGTTTTTGTTTTAGTAAGTATGAACCCCCCTCCCCAAATCCCCCTAAAATTTCAATTTTTTAATAACCTTTCTTAGCGAGCACCTAGGGCCCTAGAGGAAGCTACATACCAAATTTAATTGCAATCCGTTCAGTAGTTTTTGAGATTTCGTGATGGTTCAGTGAGAATTATTTGGCTTGTATATATATAGATTAAAATTCTACAAAACATATACAGTATCACACATAAAGAGCCATTTGAATAAATATAAGTTGTAAAATATTATGCGACTGTATATGTATACGTTCATATAATTAAATAATAGCACATCTATTTTGGTAATAGTATACAACATTATACAATACGGAATTATAGTATAATACATTATTTGTAGTTTGATGACTTAGTATTAAACGTCTTTCAAAAGTTTGTCGGCAGTTGTTTGGATTTGTTCCGGTGTTTACCAAACTCTCAACTGGGCACAAGCTGTCTGACATTGTAGTCGCCCGAGCATAATATAACAAAACGTTTTCAGTACAATGCCTCTGCTTGAGTTTGTTGAGCTCTTGAGTGTTGGCTGACTAAGCAAACGTGTTTGTATTTAATATTTTATTAGGTTTTTCTCGGTTAAGTGTATAATGTTTGCCATACTGCAAGTTAGTAAATTATTATTGTTGTGTTTTATTATCTATATATATATAAAAGCGAAATACCACTCACTCACTCACTGACTCACTCATCACGATTTCTCAAAACTACCGAACGGATTGGAATGAAATTTGTTATGTAGCTGCCTCTAGGGCCATAGGTGCTTACTAAGAAAGGGTTTGAAACAATTCGAAATTTTAGGGAGGTTTGGGGGATCAAAGTTATTAAATCATGATTTCTTCAAAACTACCGAACGGATTTGAATGAAATTTGGTATGTAGCTTCCTCTAGGGCCATATATGTTCACTAAAAAAGGGTTTTAAAAATTCTAAAGTTTAGGGGGTTTGGGGGGTAAAAATTACTAAATCACGATTTCTCCAAAATTACCGAACAGATTGGAATGAAATTATCTATGTAGCTTCCTCTCGGACCATAATCGCTCGCTAAGAAAAGTTTTTAAAAAATTGGAAATTTTAGGGGGGGTTTGGGGGGATTAAAGTTATTAAATCACGATTTCTTCAAAACTACCGAACGGATTGGAATGAAATTTTTTATGTAGCTTCCTCTAGGCCCATAGGTGCTCACTAAGAAATTTTAGGAGGGGTTTTGGGGGGGATCAAAGTTACTAAAATCATATATCAGATCTTTTATTATTAATAATAATAATATAATAATAATAATTGCATTTATTAAACCTTACACAATAACAATAACAAAATACAAAAAAATTAGTATTTTCTTACAATTAATGCAAACTATGGCATGACCGTAGTCGTCTGCCAGAGTAGCGATTGTCTCTTATCTCAAGTCCAATACACTTTGCTTATTTACAATATTTACTTAAGTATTAAACTCAACCTATACAATAAAGTTAACTATTCCTATCTTAGGGCCTATTTGAGCAAACTCAACATAGCTTTTATTAAAATTAAAGTAAATATTTTGTTTAAAGAAAACTAAACTAAACATTGATCTATTATTGCCTACCAGCAAATTATATTTATATCTATGTCTAACAAATTATTTACTTTGTTACACAATAGGCCCTACATATTCTATTCCTTAGGGCTAAGTATATTTACCAAATAACACATACAAATACTTTTTATACAAAATTCATAATACAAACTATATTGCTTTTTATCCTAACCTAACAAATAAACAAAAGTAACATTTTAACAAATTAAAACTCTTTTACAATCGTTGAGTAAGAAAGCAAGCACGCCCATGTCCTATCCTTCCCCAAAAGTCTTAATAATTACAATTTAATAACGAAAAAAAAGAATGCATCCTCAAGCCATCCTGTAAAAAAAACCATACCGTATACGTAATTGCAACATATCACCGATATCAATAATTTTAAACTAATAATTAAACTCAGTGATTAATTCATCTCTGATTTTCTTACCCTCCCAAATGTAATTTGCCAAACTATACCAATTTTTTCCATTTAAATATTCTACTACTTCTCGCCGAGACAGCAAAACATTACCCAGCCACCTACGCCTAACGCTTGCAAGGACAGCGCAATTTCCTATAAAATGCTCTACATTTTCATCTTCTCCCGAGTTACACAGCGAGCACGTAAAAATAGTTCTTTGAGGACTAAAATTTAACATTAGTTGTCCAGCTCTAGCTTTCATAATTGTACTTATAAATCCTCGGCCATGACTATCAACTATGTATGATTTATCCGCTAAATTATATGACAGATCTTTATAAAGAATATTAAATTCCGCCAAATTTGCTCTTTGAATCCACTTGATACGCTCTTCCTCCCTTATATTTTCAGAAATCATTTCTAACTGCACACGCCATTCACTCACTCATCACGATTTCTCAAATCTAACGAACGGATTGAAATGAAATTTGGTATGTAACTTCCTCTAGGGCCATAAGTGTTCACTAAAAAAGGGTTTTAAAAAATTTGAAATTTTAGGGGGGTTTGGGGGGTAAAACTTACTAAATCACGATTCCTTCAAAACTACCGAATGGATTGGAATGAAATTTGGTATGTAGCTTCCTCTAGGGCCATAGGTGCTCACTAAGAAAGGTTATGAAAAATTTCGAAATTTTAGGAGGGGTTTGGGGGGAGGATCAAAGTTACTAAAATCATAATTTCATATCTTTTATTATTATGACAATAGTTCTTTTATTATTTAAGATATATATATCAATATAAGCCAAATACCACTCACTGACTAAACACTTAAAAAGAATACAATTACGTTAAAAAGACTGAAAATACCAACAACCACGGGCAACGCCATACGGGTCAGCTAGTTTTTGTATATGAATATTAGCCGTTCACCGTCTGTTTAGTAAATTGATAAAGGTTGAACTTATGAAACTGTTAGGGCTCGTTAATGTTAGGTTCCAGTCCTCCTTTCTACCCTTACGGTTCAAAGATTATAAACAGAATCATGATAGTGGTCCAGTTATACAATGTCCATGTAATATTTACTCACACAATTATACAAATGAGAAATACATACAACTCTTGGGCCATCAGCCAACACTTAACACATCTAATATATCAGACATTAAGTTCGTAAGACAGACGGGATCTAAACAACGGCGACAAAGCTACTTTGTTTACTTTATAAATCCCAAACTCCAAACCCAATGTGATTCTACTAGTGAACTTAAATACTCTGCTTACTCACCCAGTAGTCGTTTCCCGCAGAACCGGTTTCGCCCGTCTGCTCGCCATCCTCACACTGGTCCTTCCAGTGGCCAAATCTTCAACCCTCGCAAAGATTCCCGTAAGACCTATCTTACGCTAGCCAACCTTCGGGCCTAGATTCTCGCAAACTGGCCCCGTCTGCATGTCGACCCCCGTCTTAAATACCTTCAAATAGCTTCCGTGTTGTCAAACTATGAAGCTCTTCCGCGTCACTTCCGCATCGCTCGACATTCCAACCAAGTTTTTCCTTCCTTAGTCACTATTCCGTGTCTGTCTTATACAACTCAATGCGACAACACAAATATACATTAAAACCATCACATTTAGAAACGAATATAACTAAACCTAATAACAAATATACTTACCTTATCCAACAACTCCCTATGCGTAACAAAACTTATTGTGTAAATCATCAACACCAAATATATAAGAAAACCAAATCCACAAACAAAATTATACGATATTCTCATAATTACTGTAGATTTTACAGACTATTAACTTATATTTTAATACCACATCAGAATTTATTTCTGGTAAACGAAGTTACTGTCCTAAGATATGACATGTCAAAGTAAAAAAATTGGCAAACACATAACAAAATAAACAAATAAAAGAGGACTGTGACGACAAAATCACACTGATTTAAATAAAAACCCGAACCACAAAACAAGGAAAAAAAACAATGACTAAACAACTAAATTGTAAGTTATGTTTAATACGTTACCTTTATGTACATTTCGATGACATGGTAACCCTCTGAGAATGATGACCACGCCATCGAAATGTACATAGTGATGTGGGCCTGGTAAATACCCAGCGGGTGGGTAAATATAAAATGGGTATTTACCCGAGGCCAGGGTAAATACCCAAAATGAGGGTATTTATGAGAAATAATGATTTAAATTGTGTTTTAATTATTTATAAGCATATTACCCTCAGTAATAGCCTTATTTAGAGTTATTTAGAGAATATAGTACCTTTTTGAGTAAAGCCCCCCCCCCTCAATTTCACAAAAATGTCATACAAAAATACCCAACAAATAGGTAATTATTATTATCAAGCATATGAGTAATAGCTAATATAATAGGTACGAGTATTTTATTATTTCAAACATAATGCTGTATTTGAATTTAGGGCAATTGAAATCCTTCACTCTTTTGAAAGAATAGTAAATTTTTTTTAATTGGGCTAGGTATTAATTTATAATTTAGGACTAATCGTCCAAGTATTAATGTACCCTAATTTTTTTGAGCGTTTTTAAATAGGCATAATAACTTATAAACAGAATAAACATTTTGGTGCTGTTATTTAAGTCCTTAAGATATCTTAAGTCCTTCAAGCCAAGGTTACCATCTTGACGCAGAAGAATTACTTGACGCCATCAGTTTCATATGTGAAGTAGGGAACAACATGGGCTTGAAGATCATTGACATTCAAAAAGACTTTGCTGATTACCGAGATAAAGAAGGAATTTGGCGTCGCCAATTCATTTGGGAAGGAATAACATCAAAGGAAGATGAAAATGAAGTGCAGCCTTTATTGTGGTGGAGGCAGCTGAGAGGAACATGTTTACTAGCTGACGTGGCAATTCATATTCTTGGGGCACCTGTCACTTCAGCCGCAACTGAGATGACATTCAGCACCTTTTCATGGATACATAAAAGAAGAAATCGATTAACGACAGAGAGAGCGGTGAAAATTACATATCTCTCAACCTCTCCTATAATTGGAGATTGCTGAAAAAATAAAAAATTAATAGACCAACTGCATCCAGCAATAGACCAGAGTTTGAAGATGAAGGCGAAAAAGATTCTCAACCTTTGGAAATTGCTTCAAGCGAGGCATCATCTGAGTTTGAAGAAGAAGTCCCTAGTTCAAATTCTGATTTTGACTGAACCACATGTAGCCTACAACTGCCTACTTTTCTGTATTAAAATTAATTTGTAGCGTTCAAATTAGCATACTTTTTTACCCTTGCTTGATACAAAATTCTGAAATTGTAGAGTAATGGCCTAGAATCTGCATCTGTTTTGAGTTTTATCTTTGTTAACTAATATTAATTTTATTTGGTCATTACAGTAGTAGGCCCATTAATTTAATTGGATGATAATGATAATTAATATTATTAAGGAAAAATATCATTCAATCATTATAGAACATTTACACTATGTATATTTACTTGAAATAGGTTTGCAATTACCTCGTAGCCTCTTGGTTTATACTAAAATTATTCTTATTTGCTCATTAATAGACCCATTAGTTTAATTGGATGATAATATTAATTATATTAAGGCATAATATCATTCAATAACTATAGAACGTTCATAATACAAACGTTTACTTGAAATAAGTTTGCAATTAATCTCGTAGCGGTCATATCATTGAAAGTTATCATAAGTACCCGGGTATATACCCAAATTGGGTATTTACCCACAGTTTTAAATACCCGGGTATTTTACATCACTAAATGTACATAAGGGTAACGTATTAAACATAACTTACAATTTAGTTGTTTAGTTATTGTTTTTGTTCCTTGTTTTGTGGTTCGGGTTTTTATTTGAATCAGTGTGGTAACAAAATAGTAATAAATGTAACTTTAAGGAAAGGAAAAAGCACACTTGTAAATACACCGATGAAATAAAAATGAAATTTCATAAAATTTTCGTATTGTAATTATAACGTTTACTATCATTTTAATAAACAAACAGCACGAAAAGTTCCCCGGTAGATCTCCATTAATAGGTATAAATAGGGTTGTAACTTTAAAAAAAGTGCCATTGTAAATTTACCGATAAAATAAAAATTACATTTCTTAATATGTTTGATAATAACGACAGTATTTAGATTTCAGATTACAATTTTTGCATTAAAAATTTTATAGGTCTAAGAACATACTTACAATTTCAATTGTGGTCTCGGTATTTAGGCCAGTCGGTAAAGGTAAATTTAGACTAAAAGTACCAGTAATTTGCAATACGGCTGAATTTTTTTTATAAGTACATTTAAATATGTAGATTAACATAAAAAAAAGTTTACCAGTCTTTCGATTTCCCAAAGTCGAAAAAAAAAATCGATTATAATTTTTTTTCCGATTATCCTTAATATTTCGAGCTGGGATGAAGATAGAGGAAAATAAAAAAAAAACGTATAAGGAAGGTATTTTTCAACAAAAAAGGGCATATGTATTTATTTCGTCCGAGCAATGTTTTGTCTTGAAAAAAACTCGATAATGCAGGTATGTATTTTGCAGCAGGGGAAATCACTAAAAGGGGACCTCTTATTCATATATGAAGCGTTTTCTCATTCTAAATTGGCCGAATTTTAATATATCGAATTGAAACTTGACATAGGAGTTAAAATATATATTTTAAACATTTATGCTGAGTCTCAGCTTGTTATCTTGAAAATTACCCCATCTAGAGCCACTTGACTTATTAATGGGTTTCTCGATTTTAGGAGTACCGGACCCACCAATTCATTTTAAACAGCTCCAGTATAGAAAATTTTCAAAATATCAACCTGAAAGTTTTTTTACAAGTTAAATATATAGATTCAAACAAGATCAAGGAGTATAAACCTTTTTTATTATTTACTTTTCAAAGCACAAGTAACTTAAAAAAGTATAATTTTAGACCTTTTTAGATTTTTCATCAAAACGCTTGAGTTAATCGGCTGCAGATTAGTAATTTTTTTAAATATAGTTCTTAAAATAAGTATAGGAAAAAACAATTGTGTTTTTAACTTCTGTACCAATTTTTAAATCGATATGTTCAAAAATGTCGAAAATAGAGTCGTTGAATCCAAAGGTGTTATGGTTAAAACGAGATAGGTAAAACAGAAGACCATTTTCAAGCGCCTCGTTTTTAAAAATGACATGAAAAAGTCGTTCATACTTACTAAGAATATTTATACTGGTGTACTGAACTTGTAAAACAAATTTGGTGTTGATATTCCAAAAATTGACGAAAATGGAATAGATTGAAATTAGTTCGTGAGTCCGGTACTCCTAAAATCGATAATCGAAATCGACTCCTAGATCGGGTCATTTTCAAGATAACAAGCTGAGACTCAGCATAAATGTTTAAAATATATATTTTAACTCCTATGTCAAGTTTCAATTCGATATATTAAAATTCGGCCAATTTAGAATGAGCCAACGCTTCATATATGAATAAGATGTCCCCTTTTAGTGATTTCCCCTGCTGCAAAATACATACCTGCATTATCGAATTTTTTCCAGACAAACCATTGCTCGGACGAAATAAATACATGTAACCTTTTTTGTTCAGAAATACCTCCCCTATAAGCTGGTATTTTTATTTTTCTCTATCTTCATCCCACCTCGAAATATTAAGGATAATCAAAAAAAAATTATAATCGATTTTTTTTTTGACTTTGGGAAATCGATAGACTGGTAAACTTTTTTTTATGATAATCTACATACTTTAATGTACTTTTAAAAAAAATTCAGCCGTATTGCAAATTACTGGTAGTTGTAACCTATACTGACTGGGCTAATTACTCAACAATTATTTGGTTAACAAATACCAAAGTTTACAAATACTAAGGGATAAGTAGTGCAGGATTGCGATCAGTCATAACGCACACAGCAAAATCACTGTAAGTAATACATAACAACGTTGTAGGTAGACGCCATGTAAGTTGTCTGAACTCGAGTTTAATGACGTTCCATGTAACACTACATTCAACACCAGCGGGCAAACCTCTATTGCTATGTTTAACCCTTCTACGAGGAAAGTAGCTGCATCCCATTTTTTTTAAATGTATTCTCTCAAGAATTTCTGCACTCATATATTATATTCATTGATCTCTAAAAATTTTACAAACAGACGTAAAACACAATACGTGCATACATATGAGGTGTGTCTAAAATGTTTGCCCGTAAACTTGCACCAACATAAATTAAACTAACTTCCTACTAATTTATTGTATAGTGGTAGCAACTCCATTTTTTCCCCTTTACGCTGTAGTAATTGTAATGTCTAAACACTCCTGGCAATGAAATGGATAAACTGTTAAATTTTTAGTTCAATCGGTCGAATATTTTTTGAGTTTATAGAGGCAAAGAAACATAAATTTTTATTTATCTTTATATACATAATTCTTCTGTACATGTCACTAAACTTCTCCTTAACGGCTGGACCAATTTTGATTAAATTCTTTCTGTATGTTTGAGTTGGGCCCTTGATGGTTTGGCTTCACAATTGGAAGGGTTTGAAATGGGGTGCCTACCCCTATACGATAGTTATAAATTACACTAACTACCTACAAGCTATGAAGGTAAAACTATGTAATATAATTTTAAAGGGATATACCAAACGTATTTGCAATTTGATTACTTAAGTCAAATGGGTGAAATGGAATAACTACTTTTAATATTAAATACTAATAACAACTTACTTTTTCTATACTCTCAAAAAATAGTCAAATAATTTTACTAAAATTTCACAACTTACACTATTTTAACTAAATATTTTTACACCCATGGTGAATGTCAAGGTCAGTTAGATAACAGTACAAGTTATTAACGCTAACCGATGTTTTGAGTAGATTAAATACAGAGTCAAGTTTATCATTCATCAGTAAGCCAAGTGTACGTCTGCTAAACCCTTTTATTGCCCTTTGTCTTTTAAGATGTAATAAACGAATGTCATGGATTCTTTTCACGACAAACCGTCTACATTCGTCTTGTATTTTCGTCATTTAAATCGGTTACGTCCTGGAAATGTGTAAGCGTTATATATTTACTTTTACAAAAAACTATATAGGTCATGCAGTATTTAAATATTTATACCTGATGAAGTAGACAGTTTTCGGCGTCCATAATAAGTCCCTGTAGTATTATTATGGTTAAATAAGAATTTCAATGACACTTATGTAGTATTTTCCATAATTTTATTAAAAATTTTAAAGCAAAAATGTAATACTTACAAAAGTAGATTCAATTTTTCGTTATGAATTAGCAATATGTTTTTGAAGTGAAAACTTCTTTAGCGGCGTTGGGCACTTTTTGCTTGGGGAAAAAGCATTGAATTCGCGACCGTTACCACTCGAGATATAGTATGTCTTTTATATATATATATATATATATATATGTATGTACGCAACGCGAATATACTACATAGCACTTCTTATTGGGAGAG
>JAGFPH010003968.1:55504-67349 GCA_018207615.1 Philaenus spumarius | reverse complement strand
TTGAAGATACTTCCAATATGCGGAATGGCGTGCGAAGCACGCAATGCTTTGCGTGTTGAAGATACTCCCAATATGCGGAATGGTGTGCGAACCATTTTGCAGCTATTCAGCACCGTCGATAATAGATCTGCTTCCCAAATTGTTGGTTGAAACCCTAAAACATAAACTTAATTTTGGAAATTTGCTCAACTCATGTCAGCGGTCCAGCTGCGTGGTCGAATTTTTTTTCATCTAAATTCATCGGTTGTCACTGCTATGGGAAAAAATACAATCAAAATAGAATTAATTGTATTTTTTTTATATTTAAGACAAGCATTGCTTGCATTCACTATTAATATATAACTTTTAATTCAATAAAATTTGTTGGAGATAAACTTTCCACTTTGCAGCCAACCTATATTTAAGAAATTGAAACTTTACAAACTTTATCCAATATTATTTATTTTTTCTACTTACGTTTATATAATTTGTATTAATCAGTAACATAATAATTTTTTTCATTTATTCACAAATATCTGATAACAGGATATTAACCTTGTATTATACGTATTTTAAACCTTAAGGCGTTTTTAACATAGACTGCGTAATTAAGTTTAGAGATAACACAAAATCTAAATAAATAAATTTAGTAAATTTAGCGCAATACATCATACTACTATACAACCAAAACTCAAGAGTACATGCAAGGGTTGAAGCGGGAGGGTAGATTTATGTGTGGAATTATTTACGACTTTAACTGGCTGAGATAAAGCCACTACTGTCATCACTGCACAGATACGCAATATTAATAACAATACTTGTAGCATCTGTGAACATTGTTACTTTCTGAAATATTTTAACTATTTTTAGGTTAATTATCCAAAGTTTACAAACAAGTAGTGGACCCGGCAATGCTCAGCTATTGCATATCAGTAAACAACATAACCTAATTTTGTAAACGTTTCGTTCTTCACGTTGCCTATTTATCATAGTAGAATACAGTTTTTAAATTAAACAAATATTTGCGTATCAACTGTTTAAAATCATTGTTGATTGCTTAACATTTTTCCTCCAGTTACAGTTTATTCAGTAAATAATTTGAATATAACTATGGAACAAACTTTTTTTAAACTTGTTCATTTACATTTACAAAAACAATTGAGGTTGTGCCAAGAATAAACAAACAGTAAAGTTCATTGATGCATTGTCGTTTCAGCTGTTAATTTACTACCATATGATTTAGCGGGCGAAAAAGTGTCCATATAAAAAGCATCTAGTATACTTTCCAGCTCGCCTATAGGCGGACAAAAAAATATATAAAATGTTTCTATTATTTGACATACCGCCCTCCGGACGATAGTTGGTTAGGTGGCGTCTCCACAGCGCCGAGGGCAAATCCGTCTCCGCAGCGCCGAGGGCAATCCGTCTCCGCAGCGCCGAGGGCAAATCCGTCTCCGCAGCGCCGAGGGCAAATCCGTCTCCGCAGCGCCGAGGGCAATGCGTCTCCGCAGCGCCGAGGCCATAAATTATCAAAAGGTCTGCTCAGTGATGCAGAAGTGACGAGGGTCTATATCTTCTATGACGGGCTCAATGAGTTTAATCGGTGAAGGAGTAAATATTTGTCGTATTTTTATTAGACTAAAAATGTAATTTTATTTTGAATTCGAGGAGAATTAGGTTAGGTTAGGTTACGATAGGCTTAGGTTAGGTAATGTCCAGAAGGCCGTTTTTTTTTATATTACTGAACTCAAAAAAAACAAATACTGGATTTTATATTACTGGTTTGTAATGTTAAACCAAATCATTCTAGTAATATATAAGTAGCTCTACATAGTCTTTAAAGGTTAACTGCGAGCATCTCAAAAGTACGAGATACAATTGCATAAATAAACGGTACCAGGAACCGGCACATACTTTCTCACAAACATATTTAAATTATTTAGGAGATTCACTGTGACTTCATAATTGTAGGAGAGATGATTTATTAAAGTAGGAGATTAACTAATAAATATTATTATTATTATCTAGAATGGAAACTATTCGATCGATTTTGAACAAATTTACACCAAACACGTCAATTAGGCCTTTAGAGATGCACGAAAAAAGGTTTAGAAAAACAATCCCCTTTATGGCCAAAAAAACCCCAAAAATCACTTATTATTATTATTATTTGCTGAACGAGAATTTTTAGAAAGATACGGATTTTGCATATGGTAAGCCAAATTTTATCAAAATCGTTAGAGCCGTTTTTATAAAAAAATTATAACAGATTTTTTGGGGGTTGTTTTGTCAAAAATGGGGTTGTTTTTAAAAAATGTTCAAAACCCTTTTTCGTGCATCTATGGAGGCCTACTTGACATGTCTGGTGAAAATTTGTTTCAAATCGATCGAATAGTTTTCGCTTTAGGTTTGTATACATACAGACATACAGACATACATACAGACATACATACAGACATACATACAGACATGCATACAGACAGACATTTTGTAAAAACCACTTTTTTGGACTCGTGGGGTCCCAAAACGGATATTTCCACAAAAATCTCAACATCGATTTTTTTGCGATCACTAGGCCTGTACTATAGTATAGTGAGAAAGTAAAAGTACGTAAAATTCATTATATGTTACTTTATAATTCGAGGCGTATCATGTCTGCAATGAAAAGTGCGCAAATTTGCGTCATTCCAGTGCTGATCAACTACTGTGCTCAGTCGGGCACACGCCTTTACCACGGTTAGTTGCTTTTGTGAATTCCAATTCGGCTGTAAAAACTGTCAGATTATGCCAGGTAGCCCGTTCGGCGCTGTGGAGACTCGGCGCTCTGGAGACGGATTCATGGGTTATGTCTAGCAACACATTAATTGAAACAGAAAGACCTCTTAAAATAGTGGCTTTAGGAAACAGTAATTTTCTTTTTAATGGAAACAATAAAACAACATTAAAATACAATTAACCGAGCTTAACTAGCTAAACACAATTTTATTTCCAAGTTGACTTCTGAAATCCTGCAATTATGCGAGTAGGCCAGTCGGTAGAGGTAATTTTAGACCAAAAGTTCCAGTAATTTACAATACGGATGATTTTTTTTATAAGTACATTCAAGTATGTAGATTAAAGTAAAAAAAAAGTTTACCAGTCTATCGATTTCCCAAAGTCGAAAAAAAATCGATCATTTCTTTTTTCGATTATCCATAATATTTCGAGCTGAGATGAACATAGAGACAAATAAAAAATACCACCGTGTAGGGGAGGTATTTTTCAACAAAAAAGGTCATCTGTATTTATTTCGTCCGAGCAATGGTTTGTGTGGAAAAAAATCGATAATGCAGGTATGTATTTTGCAGCAGGGGAAATCACTAAAAGGGGACATCTTATTCATATATGAAGCGTTGGCTCATTCTAAATTGGCCAAATTTTAATATATCGAATTGAAACTTGACGTAGGAGTTAAAATATATATTTTAAACATTTATGCTGAGTCACAGCTTGTTATCTTGAAAATGACCCGATCTAGGAGTCGATTTCGATTATCAATTTTATGAGTACCTGACCCACGAACTAATTTCAATCTATTCCAGTTTCTTCAATTTTTGGAATATCAACACCAAATTTGTTTTACAAGTTGAATACACCAGTGTAAATATTCTCAGTAAGTATGAACGATTTTTTCTTGTTATTTTTTAAAACGAGGCGCTTGAACATAGTCTTCTGTTTTACATATCTCGTTTTAACTATAACACTTTTGGATTCAACGACTCCATTTTCGACATTTTTGAACATATCGATTTTAAAATTGGTACAGAAGTTACAAATGCAATTGTTTTTTGCTACACTTATTTTAAAAACTATATTTTCAAAAATGACTAATCTGCAGCTGATCAACTTGAGCGTTTTGATGAAAAATCTAAAAAGGTCTAAAACTATCCTTTTTTAAATTTACTTATGCTTTTAAAAGTAAATAATGAAAAAGGTTTATACTCCTTGAACTTATTTGAATGTATATATTTAACTTGTAAAAAAACTTCCAGGTTGATATTTTGAAAATTTTCTAAACTGGAGCCGATTAAAATTAGTTCGTGGGTCCGGTACTCCTAAAATCGAGAAAGCTATTGATGAATCAAGTGGCTCTAGATCGGGCCATTTTCAAGATAACAAGCTGAGACCCAGCATAAATGTTTAAAATATATATTTTAACTCCTATGTCAAGTTTCAATTCGATATATTAAAATTTGGCCAATTTAGAATGAGCCAACGCTTCATATATGAATAAGATGTCCCCTTTTAGTGATTTCCCCTGCTGCAAAATACATACCTGCATTATCGAATTTTTTCCTGACAAACCATTGCTCGGACGAAATAAATACACGTGACCTTTTTTATTGAAAAATACCTTCCCTACACGGTGGTATTTTTTATTTTTCTCTATCTTTATCATAGCTCGAAATATTAAGGATAATCGAAAAAAATGATAATCTATTTTTTTTCGACTTTGGGAAATCGATAGACTGGTAAACTTTTTTGTATGTTAATGTGCATACTTTAAGGTACTTATAAAAAAAAAATCAACCATATTGCAAATTACTGGTACTTTAACCTATACTGACTGGGCTACGAGAGAATATTAACTGACACAGTTGTTGCCTGTAATTTTTAGGGGTTTTTTTTGCAGAAAACTGTTTAAATCGTGTAGAAAAGGTTTATTGCTCCAGACACAAGACTATTTAAATTTGTTACAATTAACAGCTTAAGTATGTCACGAAAATATTGTTCGAATCAATATCTATACTATTGTCTGGAGTAAAATTATGTTTAGATACAAAAATAGAATGTATTTTCATCTTACAAATACACTAAAGAAATACTTATGTTTTTATTAATTTAAATTTTTAATAATTTACTTGCTTACACGATTCCTGAGCAAGGGTTAATTTGATTACATTACTAGTGAAAAAAACACGGACCAAGACCGGAAATTGAATCCAGGGTATTTACCATTCCGTGGTAACGCTCTACCAACTGAGCCACCGTGATCACTTCAGATATCGGTCGATTTTATCACACTTGTACGGTTTTACTGCATTTATTGAACCAATCGAATTAAGATTCTTAAGAATTTAAGATTGCAAAAAAAATTCAGATTGTTTTCAATGATGCATATGCGAGGTATTTAGTCTATTGGACGGAATGGTAAAGGTCCTGGGTTCAATTCTCGGTCTTGGTCCGTTTTTTTCACTTTTAATTTAATTAATTTAACCCTTGATGAGGAAGTTTGTAAGCGGGTAATTTATTACGAATTAAAATTAATAAATGGACTAACTATATACGGTGTCCCCTCTGGTCCCTTTTTGTGGATTTGTTCCTGGGATCGAGACTAACATATTTCACTTTTTCGTCCGTCTGTCTGTCTGTCTGTCTGTGGTGTGTGGCGAAGAACAGCGAGTGCGTGTCTAGACGAGGAGAGTACTAGCTGCGAGTTGGTCACGTGATCTCTGCTCCCCGGCTAGTTTAACCTGTTACCACGGAATGGTAAAGGTCCTGGGTTCAATTCCCGGTCTTGTAGTTTAATTTATGTTTTTGTTTCATTCCACAGTAATTATATTTAATATTTTAGATGTAATATATCTCTATATACAGGGTGATTCACGAAGTTATCCCCACACTTATTTATACAGCTCATTATACTAGTAAAAATAATGAAAAAAGTTCATATAAACATAGGTCCGAAAACGCTTCGTTTTCCAGATATCCGCCATTTTGTTTTTCGTACAAAATAATTCATATCTAGAGAACGGTTTGACTGATTGAGTTCAAACTTGGCAAGACGTTTAACCTGACAATGATATACCTCAAGAAAAATAAACGATTAAATCCAATCATGCGTTTCAAAATGGGGTTTAGGTTTGAAAATTTCAAACCTAAATTACTCAAAAACCGTACATCTTAACGAAAAATGTCAAGACACCTTTTTTGTAGCCCTTTTGATTCCCTGTCGGATGGTGTAACTGTCAAAACAATCGGATGAAGGATAATAGCTAAGTTAATGATAATAAAAGGAATGTACATGCAACATTTTTGTGTTTACAGTGTTGGTATAGGATGCCGGGTTGAACAAACCAATTAGTACACATAACTTAAATGTTATCCTTCATCCGATTGTTTTGACAGTTACACCATCCGATATTTAATCAAAAGGGCTACAAAAAAGGTATCGTGACATTTTTCGTTAAAATGTACGGTTTTGGAGTAATTTAGGTTTGAAGTTTTCAAACAGCCGCCATTTTGAAACGCATTATTGAATTTTATCGTTTTTTTTTCTAGAGGTATATCTATTTTAGGTTAAATTTAATGAAAAGTTTGAACTCAATCAGTCAAACTGTTCTCTAGATATTAATTATTTTGTACAAAAAACAAAATGGCGGATATCTGGAAAACGAAGCGTTTTTGGACCTATGTTAATATGAACTTTTTTGTCATTATTTTTACTAGTAGAATGAGCTGTATAAGTGTGGGGATAACTTCGTGAATCACCCTGTATTTTACTATTTAGATTTAGCTTTGTAAACTACTGCTAAAGTATTGGGATGCGTTTGACCAAATTTTAAACTACCATTTGCAGCAATATCTATTAACAAAACCTATTAATTAATCTATTAATATTACATAATTAACTTTAGCACCATTGAGTCTAATTAATTTCGTCTATAAATATGAGCATTTATTACCTCTTTGTAACGTGAATAAGGTCTAAAGGGAAACATAAGAGATCAATGCCATACAACAAGAGTAACTGAAATATAACACTGACTATGACTTTTACTGAAATGGATATAACTCATAAAAGGTTTACCACTGGCTTTACTTAGCTGGATTTTTAGAAATGCAGATTTGTTTAGATAATTAGATGAATATAGTTTAGTTAACTCGATGTGTAAACCGGTTTGAACTAAAGACAGGTATTTAGATATTGCAATTGTTTACTTCTCTTTCCCTGATAATATTTTATGTAGGAATTGTCATCTATATACCTATATAAGAGCGAAATACCATTCACTCACTGACTCACCCATCACGATTTCTCAAAAACTACCAAACGGATTGGAATGAAATTTGGTATGTAGCTTCCTCTAGGGCCATAGGTGCATACTAAGAAAGGGTTTGAAAAATATCGAAATTTTAGGGGGGTTTGGGGGGATCAAAGTTATTAAATCACGATTTCTTCAAAACTGCCAAACGGGTTGGAATGAAATTTGGTATGTAGCTTCCTCTAGGGCCATAAGTGTTCTATAAAAAAGGGTTTGAAAAAATTCGACATTTTAGGGGGGTTTGGGTGGATCAAAGTAATTAAATCACGATTTCTGCAAAACCACCGAACGGATTGGAATGAAATTTGGTATGTAGCTTCCTCTAGGGCCATAGGTGCTTACTAAGAAAGGGTTTGAAAAAATTCGAAATTTTAGGGGGGTTTTGGGGGATCAAAATTATTAAATCACGATTTCTTCAAAACTACCGAACGGATTGGAATGAAATTTAATATGTAGCTTCCTCTAGGGCCATAGGTGCTTACTAAGAAAGGGTTTGAAAAATTCGAAATTTTAGGGGGTTTAGGGGGATCAAAGTTATTAAATCACGATTTCTTCAAAACTACTGAACGGATTGGAATGAAACTTGGTATGTAGCTTCCTCTAGGTCCTTAGGTGCTTACTAAGCAAGGGTTTGAAAAAATTAGAAATTTTAGGGGGGTTTTGGGGGGATCAAAGTAATTAAATCACGATTTCTTCAAAACTACCTGACGGATTGGAATGAAACTTGGTATGTAGCTTCCTCTATTGTCATAGGTGCTTACTAAGAAAGGGTATGAACAATTTCGAAATTTTAGGAGGGGTTTTGGGGGATCAAAGTTACTAAAATCGTAATTTTAGATCTTTTATTATTATGACAGTAGTGCTTTTATTATTTAAGATCCTATATATATAAACATTTGTAGGAAAATTTTTATATAAATAAAAGTGGGAAATATATAAATTGTGTCTTTTTTAAATTTGCCACCATTGGTATCTTGTAGACTATAAATCTGACAGCAAACTTAAAATGTGGAACCTTTCCTTGTTTCAAAACGTTTGTTTTCCGCATTCCGAATATTGATATAAATATTCAAGTTGCTGTCGTATACTACGGCCGTTTCGGCTATTCGGCCACTATCAGTTATTTTTAGCAGGATATCCTTTGTCACTTATTAACAAGAAAAAAAAAACACTCATTACAGCACATTAACACAACACAATAATAAATAACTCGATACATTATTTAAAAAGATAAAGCAAAGTCAATTCAAAAATCTTTGACTGGTTAGGTCCAACATTCCGATACGTACTGCGGACAATTGTCAATCACGCTAATCGATGGAGGGGGTTGCTTATCTACAACAACTTATCGAACAATGCGTTGGAATCGATGTTAAGTTTTTCATTTAATAAAATGTTATTGTCGACTTTATGACTTAATGAGATTGTATATCTCGAATTGCTCAAGGTAATTCATAAATCTGCCCTTTTTACAACGGTGTAATATTTTAAGTGAGTCTTCTATACAGGAATATCCGTGGTCGGCCTGAATAAGGTAGTCTATGAATTTAGATTCTGACTTTGTTAAGTGTGTAATTTGTTTGTAGGATGGAATATGTTCTTTAAATCTTTTTTTTTTAAGATCTCCCTGTCTGTCCTATATAATTCATTTCTTTGGACAGTCACTGCATGATAGTTCATATATTCCAAATCCTTCAAATTTATCAAAGTGGAATATCTTTTTAGGTTGGGTTTATGACGCTCTTTAAATTATTTGTTATTCTGTAGGTAATATTATATTGTTGTTTTTTTATTTTTTTTTCCGCTTACACACTTCCTCAGCAAGGGATATTTAATTAAATTACAAGTGAAAAAACATAGACCAAGACCGGGAGTTGAACCCGGGATCTTCAGGTTTCCGTCCTGACGCTCTAACCATCTAAGCGTCAGAATAAATAATAATAACACCACTATAGGCTGCAAAATAAGAATTAAGATTGTCTTCAATGTCGTACACACGAGGTAGTCAGTCTGTTGGTTCAATAATTGCAGTAATAACCGTGCAAGTGAGATAACATCGACCAATATCGGTAGATACCAGGGTAGCTCAGATGGTTAGAGCGTCATGACGGAAACCTGAAGATCCCGGGTTCAACTCCCGGTCTTGTTCTATGTTTTTTCACTTGCAATTTAATTATATTGTTGCTTTGATCATCGTCCGCATTACGTATCGGAATGTTGGGCCCAACCAGTATCTTTTTTTAAATAATGTATCGTGTTATTTATTATTGTGACGTGTTAGTGTATTGTAATGAGTGTGTTTTTTTTAAGTCAAAATATATACTTACGTGTTTTTTGAGAATTTAAAAAATTTGCAGGGCCTAGCTAAAATATTGGTAAATTTCTTTCGAATTTATTATGGAACACCCTGTATTTTATGAAGGTTTTGGATTTTACAATTTATTTTAGGACTTTTTTGCTCTTTGTTTTTTTCTGATACCACTAACCGTTTACAAAATAGAGGGGTATAAAGTTTAAAAACCCCCAAACTGAGCGGAAGATATTTTTATATGAATACGTTTTAAACCAATGAAAACGCTCAAAATTAACACAAATAAAACATTGTTAAACGAACAAATAACTATTCTTAAATACAATAGCGTTAATTTTTTAAACCACAAGATAGTAATTAAGGAATTTATGTACATGGGTTGTTTACAAATTTATGTATTATTTGTCACTCATTATGATACACATAAAACCGAATGTATTAAAATGATGAGTGAACAAATTAATGAAACATCAGTTTATGTGTGAAAAGCTAAAGTTAAGTGGAAAGAAAGAAAATAATGAAAATTAATATGGACCAAGGTTTTATGAACCAAGGACCATAGTTTTATTCGGATTAATACATTTTTATACAGGTTAAATGCTACAGTTTTTATCCCTTCAGTTGTGTGTTAAATACTTTTTTAACCGTCGGAAATTGAATTTTAAAATACTGCGATAAACAAAAAACATTGAATACGCCAAAATAAAATTATCGTTTCTATAATCAATTGTATTATTGAAGTTACCATTATTTTTAGTTTTATTTCATTTACACGTACTTACAGTTTTGATTATATTTGTTTGAAATCCCGTTTTATATCAAACTTTCACTTTAAATTTAACAAAGTATTTATTTCAAATTTACTTAATACTAGGGGAGAACCCTGCGTGCTCCTTACGCCAACCCCGTTGGAACCTTCTCGTGTTTTCATTCTAAAAGTGTAGCTTATAATAATAACCTCAAACTAAGATGTCAAATATCGTTAAAGACCAAATATAATTATTTCTTATATTTTATAATAGTAGTTTGAATAAAGGTTAACAGAACCAGCAATGCTCATGTATACACTTAAACACGAGCCTAACCTAAAAATGTAAAAATGCAAATAATTGTTAAAATTTTTAAATCAGCTGTTAAGGAAAACACTATATCAAATAGAGGATTAATGTGCCAACCATAAACATATTTAATTAGTATTTATTATGGCGCCCCCATTGCCGTCAAATATTTAGTATAGTTTGTGATATTTTTACGTTCAACAGATGGCATTGTTTATGTAAGCCTAGCCTAAAAGTTAGAAATACAAATAATTGTTTCAAAGTTTGAAATCAGCTGTTAATGAAAATATTAGATCAAACAGCTGATTACTATACCAACACCAAACCTATTTCATTAGTATTTGTTATGTCGCTGCCATTTAAATAATTAATTAGTACAGTTTGTGTTATTTTTATATCCAACAGAGGGCGTTGTTTTTCAAAGAGTATATAAAAACACTCGCGGATTCGAACGCAATGTTGTGTCAAAATTTCGAAGCAATCGGTGCAGAACTTTCGGAGAGTTTAGATTCTGAACAAACGCACATTTGCATTTTTTTTTATATAGATATTGGCTGTAAAAGTAACATTTTTGTTTTAAAAACAGTATTTAAAGTGTTTACATAATAGAGTAGCTTAAATTAGATATTAAGTAGATTTTAAACGAACGTAGTTATTATTCTGCGATACAAATATGAACAATGTTTATAAATAGTGAATTTAATACTATTATATTAATTAAAGCAAAATTAACTCATTTTAAAATAAACCCACATCTATGCAATTAAACCCCGGAGTGTTCTGTGTGCATAGTAATGTAAATACATCAGCTCACTCTGCAGCCAGAACAATTAATTTCTATGTTTAATAGTAATCATGTTTCGCATGAAACGTTTTTTCCATATTATGTTATAATCTCATTTACATTAATAACCATTACCTTTTAACCCTAGAAGCGGCGGTGTTAATTAAAATGGATTTTATGTCGTTTGCGAGCATTTTTTCAAAAAATTCCCAAATATAGTAACTATAAACCAAAAGTGTTTCGTAGCTTTTTTGTAGAGAAAGGTTAAAAAAATCCATATATGCCAGGAAAAAATGTATCAATGTAAAATGTGTAAAATTTACAAAGCTATTAGCTCAAGAAACAAAAACTATCCAGTAACGAAAGGAAAAAGTTTAACTTTAGGCCTACATAAAAAGTAGTCAACATTTTTTGTATTTTTTTCAAAATTTACAAAATTGTTGAAATTTAGTTCTAAATAGAACTGTATAAAAATACATATCAATTTCAAATTTCTCATTTTGAAAACACCAGTGTTTTCCTACTACAAGACTGCTAACAAAACTAGGCCTGTTTTGAATAGTAATTTAGGAATATATGCTTTGAATCACAAAACTATATCAAAGCAATAAAACCACTCGCGTACGAA
>JAGFPH010003967.1:107595-126470 GCA_018207615.1 Philaenus spumarius | reverse complement strand
AGTAATAATTTGTAGTTTTACTTTGTTTACCCTTACATAGGCCTAGTTGCCTAGTTTTTATGTACCGTTAGTTTTAGTCACTTGAGAACGGGAATTGATTTGTATTCCCGAAACGTCGTGTTTGATTATTTAACACACAAATGATGGCAAATGTCCGAACAAGTAATTATAACAAAATTCAACATCCATCATTAACAAACAATAATAACTTCAAACAGAGAATAGATTCACGGTACGGACCCGGAACTAATAAAAAAATCCGTCTTCTAGAAAAACTTCATATAAAATTAGCTAAACATACCAATCATCTAACCTTTTTAATTAAATGTAAAAATGAAAATATAATACCTACCGGTTTGATTGTTAAATCCCCTTTTAATAGTAAAAAAGCCAGTAAAATAATGTTAGCCACTAGTAAACGTCTGATTACGGAACGCATAAGATTCCATCGCCTTGAAAAGTTCAATATCACAGAAAAAATTAAGAAATCTATCCAAGAACTGTCACCTCAACTAAATTCAGATTTTGACAACATTTACAAGAGCATTAAAAACAAATTTAACAAAGAATTGGAGCACACTAAAGCCAAACAAATAAATAAATTTTCTCATCTAAAATCTAAAAACTCAGAAACTAAAACTGCTGTGCAAAATTCATTAAAAGAGATCGATGATGCTTTAAATCCTGTTTTTAATCTTTCTTCTAGACCCCTTAGTAAACAAGAACATGATATCTTATCCAAAGGTCTAAATTTTTCTATTATGCCCAAAACAGTAGGTTTGTTGGATTTCATGACTGGAATTGAATCGGCTGTTCCTAGGTTGTCACCGGAACAGGCGGAACAATTCAGATGTGAGGCCAGCATTGTACTGAAAAAAACTAAAATTACTAAAACCAATATAAATAATGATGAACTAAAGGCCATGTCTAAATTAAAACGTGACGAATCTGTCAAAATCCTACCCGCGGATAAAGGTAATGCCACTGTAGTTCTGGATGCGGACATCTATGAAAATAAAATTATCGAAACCTTAAACGCTGGTAAATACACCTTACTTATTAAAGACCCCACAACTAGTTTCGAAAATAAAGTTGCTAGCACACTCAGAAAGTTTAAGTCTTATTTTAGCGATAAATTTCGTTCTTCACTAACACCACATTACTCTAAACTCCCCCATATGTATGGCCTACCTAAAATACATAAACCTAACGTCCCTCTTAGGCCTATTGTCAGTTCCCGTGGTTCCCCATGCAGGAAATTATCTAAATACCTTCTGCGCATAATTAAACCACTAGCAGGAAACAATGACTCATTTGTGAAAAACTCTAAACATTTCGTGGAATTATGCAAAGATATTAAACTAAATGAGGAAGATAGGTTAGTTAGTTTTGATGTTGAAAGTCTATTCACTAATGTACCCGTACAAGAAACTCTTAATATAATTGAAAGTAGACTTTTAAAAGACAACAACTTAAAACAAAGAACTAACCTGCCAGTTGTTGCCATCATGGAACTCCTTAAATTATGTACGGAGTGCAATTACTTTCAAGTTAATAATAAAATATATCGCCAAGATGACGGTATGGCAATGGGTAGTCCACTCAGTCCTATTTTTGCCAATATTTTTATGGAAGAATTTGAGAAGAAAATTATAGATTCTTCCGAATTTAAACCGAAAGTATGGCTCAGATATGTGGACGATACATTTGTTGTATGGCCTCATGGTTGTAATAAATTAGAAAACTTTTTTGCTTCCATTAACAACGCTTCTAATTCCATATCCCTAACTATGGAAAACGAAGCAAATAATAAATTAGCTTTTCTGGATGTGTGTGTTGAGAGAGATAGAGATGTTCTAAAAACATCAGTCTATAGAAAGAATACACACACCGGTCGTTACTTAAACTATAACTCTAATCATCCTAACTCCGTCAAAGAAGGAATAGTTCATTCCTTACTTGATAGAGCCTATAAAATTTGTTCTGATAATAATAGTTTAAACAGTGAACTTGCCCGTATTGAGCAGGATTTAAGTTCTAACGGATATCCTCAGTCCATTATTTCTAAATTTAAAAGAGCAAAAAATAACAAAAAGAAAGAGTCCAAAGATGAGAATAAGCCTTTAGCGTACATGACAATCCCATATGTGCCGGGATTATCGGAAAATGTTAGGCGCGTAGCCAGAAAATATAGAATTTGTACTGCTTTTAAAACAAAAAACACTGTTAGACAACATCTCGTCCAAACTAAACCTAAAAATGGCACACAGGATTCTAAAAACTGTATTTACAGTATTAAATGTGAATGTGATAGGCAATATATTGGCGAGACAAAAAGACCTTTAAACATTAGAATAAAAGAACACAAAAATAATGTACGGTTAGGCCTAGTCGATAAATCGAAAATTGCAGAACATATATGGTCCGAAAATCACAAATTCAATTGGGAAGAGGCAAAAATCATACACCGGGAAAGTAATCTTTACAAACGTAAAATAATTGAAGCCTCATATATAAAACTAGCGGACAACCCTATCAGCCAAACAAGCATTGAAGTTAGGCCACTATGGCTCCCATTATTAAAAAAAGAACTAAAACTTGATTATAATAACCATATTAATAATAAAACAGAAATGTTACCGACTAATAAAAATGCTGAACTTTTACCAGTAGAATCACCACGTGGTGTTATAACCCGTTCCCGTGCGAAACACCTGCACTATATGAAACAATAGGGAACCACCCCTTCCTGTTGGCCACGCCGAACTCTCAGGCCAGTTGTTAGTTTATCTTAAACCTTTAAACTAGACGCTTGCCATCAATTGCGTGTGCTTAGTGTTTGAATTGTGTTGTGCATGTGTTTGGTGTGTTTGACTTCTCAGTCTTAGCTCTGAGATCCATCATGTAGATATTTAAGGTAGTAATAATTTGTAGTTTTACTTTGTTTACCCTTACATAGGCCTAGTTGCCTAGTTTTTATGTACCGTTAGTTTTAGTCACTTGAGAACGGGAATTGATTTGTATTCCCGAAACGTCGTGTTTGATTATTTAACACACAAATGATGGCAAATGTCCGAACAAGTAATTATAACAAAATCAAATTTGTTTTACAAGTTGAGTACACCAGTATAAATATTCTTAGTAAGTATGAACTATTTTTTTTCATGTTATTTTTAAAAACGAGGTGCTTGAAAATAGTCTTCTGTTTTACCTATCTCGTTTTAACTATAACACTTTTGGATTCAACGACTCCATTTTCGACATTTTTGAACATATCGATTTAAAAATTGGTACAGAAGTTAAAAACATAATTGTTTTTTGCTATACTTATTTTAAAAACTATATTTAAAAAATTGACTAATCTTCAGCCGATTAACTCAAGCGTTTTGATGAAAAATCTAAAAAGGTCTAAAAATTATACTTTTTTAAGTTACTTGTGCTTTGAAAAGTAAATAATAAAAAAGGTTTATATTCCTTGATCTTGTTTGAATCTATATATTTAACTTGTAAAAAAACTTTCAGGTTGATATTTTGAAAATTTTCTAAACTGGAGCTGTTTAAAATGAATGGTGGGTCCGGTACTCCTAAAATCGAGAAACCCACTGATAAGTCAAGTGGCTCTAGATCAGGTCATTTTGAAGATAACAAGCTGAGACTCAGCATAAATGTTTAAAATATATATTTTAACTCCTATGTCAAGTTTCAATTCAATATATTAAAATTTGGCCAATTTAGAATGAGCCAACGCTTCATATATGAATAAGATGTCCCCTTTTAGTGATTTACCCTGCTGCAAAATACATACCTGCATTATCGAATTATTTCCAGACAAACCATTGCTCGGACGAAATAAATACATATGACCTTTTTTGTTGAAAATACCTCCCCTACACGGTGGTATTTTTTATTTTTCTCTAACTTCATCCCAGCTCGAAATATTAAGGATAATCGAAAAAAAAAAAAAATGATAATAGATTTTTTTTCGACTTTGGGAAATCGATAGACTGGTAAACTTTTTTTTATGTTAATCTACATACTTTAAGGTACTTATAAAAAAAAATCAGCCGTATTGCAAATTACTGGTAGTTGTAACCTATACCGACTGGGCTAAACGTTAACTATTTGAATGATATTTTCCTGTTATATTAAATGTAACTATCTATATATTAAAAGAATTTATGAAAACTTGTGGCAGTCAGTACGGCCATTCTATCCGGCCGATTTCCTTATTTTTTTTTTTAAATTGCAGGTAATCATTCACAGATATGTCATCAAGCATTACAAATCATGTATCTTTCGCCTTACAAACGTTATAATCAAATGCAAATTTCTGCTGTGTATTCCTTATGGGGTTTTTTTTTTGTTCTTTGTCCACTTTGCGTTCGTATACCGTCCATCCGATTGCTTTGAAATTTTGCATAGTAACACAGGTTAATCCTGGGAAGGTTTTAGGCCATTTACCGAAGTCCTAGGACATTAGGGCTACGCCCCAGTGGCCCTCAAAGTTTCAATGTTAATCTTATGGAAGAAAGATTTCTATTGATTTTATCAGGGGCACAAAAACAGCTGTTCGTATAAAAAACTTAGCAACACATCATGTTTGTTTACTTTCATTACCATAGCAACATTACTTAGAAAATTTGAAGAGTATTACCTTTTTGAGGTTACATTGACAAACTAAAAACAAACACAAACAAAAATCAATGAAAAATGCTAACTATATTTTAATTCAATTCAAACATTGGTTGTTACAAACCTATTATATATAAAACAGCTAATCAGGATCAAAAACTGAACATAATCATTCACAGATATGTCAAGTCTTATATATTATATTCTTTATCGAATTTTCGACCTGCGAGCGAAGCGAAGCAGCCATCTGAGGCCGAAGGCCGAGCCTTGGTTGGGACGCGGAGCGTCCAGGGGCAGAGCCCCTAGTTTTAAATAAATTTTATTTATTTTTAATCTGATGCCTTTAAAAATTAAACTTTATAGAAATAAATTTGAGTTACACAGCCTTTTAAAACAATATTTATTAGAACAGGACCAGGTCGATATGTTCTTCACCAGTAACCAGTGAGGGTGGATAAACTTTCGGTAGTTATTCGTCAAGTGTTTGTGATTATTCTTGAAGGCTCTCTTCTTCACCGGGATAATGAATAGTAGAAGCGTTGTAGAAGGGGGTGTGTAGAGTGTGTAAGTGGGAGGTGTAAGTGTGTGTGTGTGTGAGGGTGAGTATATTTGTGTGATTGAAATTGAAAGGTACTTGGTATTGTTATTATGAAGCATTTTGTTACGTTTTTTTTTTGTGAACTTCTGGTTCTGAAAGAGGTGTTTTTTGAAACAAATAAGTTAATGCAGGATTGATTGTCTTGATTATATTTTATTTTTGTTTGTTTGTGGATTTATTGTTGTGTTACTGGTAAAAAGCCAAATCTTAGTATTCTAAATATGTTTTATTAGTGTAATGTACAGTTGAACTGGCCGGTCAAGACGTTTTGTTTCTTTCCCATCGAGCTGTTTATATGTTTAATTGTAGTACACATTTTCATCCCAAACAGGTTTTAACCTCGGGACAATTTGACCAATTAGTATTTTCTATTTAGGGTCAAATAAATTAATTTTCATTTCATTTCATATCGTAAATATCTTCCTGTGAATCGTCCGAGTATCTCTCTAGCTACTCAGTGAAAAGGGTGTACAAATAATAATGTATTACGATACATTTGTTTAAATATTATAATAAAATGTATTTTACAATAGATGCACAGTACAATAATTTAAAATATATTTGTATATCAGTTTAAAAGTGCAAATTTTACATATTTACATCACAAGAAAAGCTAAATGCTGTTGTGTGGTTCTAGGGTACATAAAGTCTCTCACAATCACTTTTCACCACTTTGTCTTCGGAAGAATTCGGGTGTTTCCGTAATGTTTACAGTCATGTAAATAGAACGATGTAAATTATCAGAGACACATATGTTACAGCGCCAGAGTAGTTTGTCGTCGCAGATCCTTTAACTGAAACACATTTTTAATTTTTAGTATAGAAATAAAAATCTTTATTTTTTACAGAGATAACAGTACAATACAAAACAACATAGTATCTATCAATATTTGAATATCAAAATTAAACTATAATTACAAAACTAACTAAAAAAAAAATTATACCATGTGTTCCAAAAGTCCCACCCCCCTATTATTTTTGTTATTAATGGAAATAGACAGATTTGATTTGGGGAAAGTTTATATAACCAAATGAGGAGTTTTTTGAAGTATAAACATTTTCCCCCAAAATGGGGTATAGTCTGTCCGCTCGGCCGTGATACCTGACTTCTCGGAACTCAACCCCCCCCACCCACTCGCCAGGTATCACGGCCGAGCGGACAGACTATAGTTTGGGGGTAAGTCAAGAACTTGAAATAGCAAGCCCTATTTAGTGATACCTCATTTTAAAGGTCTTTTAAAAATAAGAATAATGGCCCCAAATAGAGGTCTCTAAGTCATCTTACCCAATATAGCGACCAATCGAATTGTGAATTTTAAGTTAATGAGTTTTATTCCGAATTACAGAAAACAAACTGTAATCTGGCATTTTGTAAACGTCATTCTAATGGGGAGTTACAGCTGTTGAAGAAACTGTCATTTAGCAATGCTAAATAAAGCAAGTCAAAAGGTACTCACTTTTGAGACATGATAAACAAGATTAAACTTAAGATAAGGGTTGAACAACAATGAGGATGGTTAACATCTTATCCGGTGAAAGTCAAGTATTTGGGAATAAAGAAGCCTTCTGCAGGCTTAACCATGTTACTGTGGGGCTGTTAGTCAAGAGTGCAACATTCTGACTCGTTATTTTGCTAGTGAATAGGTTTTTGTTGTGATTTTTTTAATAATGGTTCGGTCAAATGAAGACAAAGTGGAGACAATTATGCTTTATGGTGAAGCTAGGAGAAATTTGCGCCATTATTCTTGCATTATTATTTACCTCTAGTTTGCGCCGTTATTCTTATTTTTAAAAGTCCCTTTAAAATGAGGTATCACTCAATAGGTGTTGCTATTTAAAATTCTTGACTTACCCTTACTTGGTAAGGGTTGAAAATTTGTATACTTAAAAAAACTCCTCCTTTGGTTATATAAACTTTCCCCAAAGCAAATCTGTCTATTTCCATTAATAAAAAATATAATAGGGGTGGGGGGGACTTGTGGGATAAATGGTATAATAATCTCTATAAAAAATGTAGGAAACTCTATAGGCTCAGCCTGTTTCGGGCTCTCCAACAAAAGAACTAAAGCAAACTCCTAATGTGCTAACAATGACTAATTAAAAACATAAAGTGCTATTACGTAAAATTAAAAGGTGGAATTTATGAAATACATTATAAATTAAATAAACGGTATCAGTTAACTGACACAAACTTTCTCCCAACTTACTGTAGTCAAAATAATATTGTTTTTAATCATTTTATTTACTACTTTTTAGAACAAAACAAAAAAATAATATTCTACCTACGTCAATCGTATAAAAAAGTTATTGTCCCAGGCGGGATTCGATCGCGCGACCTTTGAATTACTGGCCGTCCTCGCTACCGTTGTGCTACCCCGTGCGGCCGTCGCCGTGTTGCTAGATTGACAACATAAACTTGTTTATTTTTTAACATTTCCCCATAATTATGTAACGCCGAAGTTTTGATAAAAGCGGGTGGTGTCATTTTGTTTGGCATCTTAAGCACTATAAATACTGAAAATTTGATCAAAATCGTTAGAGCCGTTTTTGAGAAATTTGCATTTTTGTCGTTTTTTATTGGTTATTTGGGGTAAATTACCCTTAAAAATTAAAAATTCCAAAAAATGAAAAAAATGCCTGGAGATATTAGGGTTTAGTACCTACATACCAAATTTCATGAAAATCGGACCAATAGTGTCCCCTCTGGTCGTGTATACATACTGACACACTGACAGACAGACACCACGTTAAAAACACTTTTTTGGGTTCAGGGAGCACCAAAACAAAAAATTCCACTAAAAATATTTTTGGGTTCAGGGAGCACCAACACAGATAATTGCACTAAACAATTTTTTGGGGTTCTGGGAGCACCAAAACAGATAATTCAACTGAAAATTCAAATTCGAACATTTTTACGAAAACAATACTTTCTCCATATACTACGTATAGGGTGAAGAAAGTAAAAAGAAATATACAGTAAAATTAAAAAAAATTCGCAAATTTTGTACACAGTAGTCTGTATACATTGATACAAAATTATCCTCCTAACTAAAAAAACTAACACCAACAGCAAGACTCAAGGAATGACCCAGATTTACCAACATCAAACAAGCACTTTAAACAACACTCCACATCATCCAGAGAAAACACCCAGGTTTTTAGTTGCGTTACGAATTTTGTCTTAGATTCCGTGAAAACGCGGGAATCCTATTAAAAATATTTTTTGCAGAATGCAAATAGAATTTCACAAAAGCTTCTTTGAAAGGACGAGGCTAATGTCTATTATATTTAGACAGCAGTCTTTGTCGGTAAAACATTCTCATCAGATAAACTCTAAACAATACGATCAGAGCCAAGCCGAGCGGAGCGGAGCGGATTTTCCAGGGGTATTCTTTCTGTGTATTTAAATGGGAGTGGCTATAACTACACGAGCAGAGCCGACCCGCGCAGAGCCGAATTTTGGCCATACTCTGAGAGCATACCGGAACCGGTCGACTCGGCTCTGCTCTGCGAGGGTCGGATAGTTATAGCCACAGGTCCCGACCAGAGAGAACGTTCGGTCTCTTTTCACTGTTCTTCCGTTATATTTTTGTAATTCACGGTATTTGTGACAGTAGTAGCAGGAAGTCCAGACTGAGTCCAGACTGGTGAGGTGGAATGCGTGCGCATCTTTCCGATACACGTTGGAGTGGTGCGGGTCTTTTAGATTTAGTCACTTCTACGGATTTCCGCGTCGGACCGGGAAGGTTCGACTCCGCTCGGCTCGGGTAAGTATAGCCAAAGCTTAAACCTACCAGTGTCTTGTATATTCCGGCGACTTGCCAGTTTTCCGCGGGCTCTAGGCTAACCTTGGTTTTGGGGGTTAAATGGTCTTCCGTTTATACCCCTAAGTTAATAATGGCCCCGGCTTACGTTAAAATGTTTAAAACTGCTATTCACTCTTCAGTATCCATATTAGTTTTAAAGTTATTTTGATTAAAATTTGGTATTTTATGTTGTTTTAATTCTTCCTTTTGACATTATCCCATATATGCCCATAACTTTTTTTTTTAATTTTGATATTTTATCTGATTTTTGTACACAAATACTACTAATAGAATGAATATAGCGCAAATTTATTTATTTCTTAAACCGATAGGCCCCTGGGGCCATGGGTCAAAAACGACCCCTTGGGCAAATATGCTGCAATTCATACTAATACTTAGTGATATGATATTGTTAATAATAATAGGTAAAACTGAAATAACGTGAGCATATTTCATCAAAAATGTAATATTTATTGGAAAAAATATATTTTTACAATATTTACATCAGCTAGAACTATTTATGGTACTCAATAAAACATTTATCGTGAAGTGGTACTTTACATCTCTGGCAAAGTTTTGTGGTTTTGTTTGTACAATGAGCACATCTTCGCCTCGGCTGTAGTGACCACTGCTTTGCTTCACTGCATTTGCTGTTTTTCTATCCTGTGACTTCGATGGCCCTGATAAAATTCGAGGAGTACCATATACTGTAAGTATTGTTCTTGCTAGATTGCGACGAAAACCAAGCATATCTAACGACTTATTGTATGGTCTTGAGAGTTGATAGGCATTATTTATGGAGACATCAATCAACCATAATATAATAGGAATATACCATTTCTTTCCTCTAATTGAAATTCGGTAGGCTGATATATTACCATCTAGTTGATCGACTCCACCCATGAACTGATTATATTGGTGGATTGCATTAGGTTGTGGAATCAAAATCTTTTTCTTTTCTTCTGCCGAATAACGTTTTGCACTCCTCATTGGTTCTACTCCATGTTCGCTGGATAGAATTGTTACAACATTATTATCTCTCCATCTTATGGCCGTTATTCCTTGGTTTTTTGCAATTTTACATCATACGCGCCTCTTTTTTCCTTTTGCATGGATTTGACTGCTTTCAAGGGACACTGTTTGGTACGGTTATCTCTGACTGTTCCAGTTACGTTAATATTTATTTTTTTCATTTCAATTTTGTCGTTACAATTTTCTTCGCCTAAATCGCAGTCAGTTTCGTCACCATCATCGAATGGTCGCTGGCCTAGTAATACTACATCGATCTGTCCTACGACATCTTCATTTGCGAACCTGTCAAGCTCTTCCAATATCTGAAACGTATTCAGGTTATCCCTGTAACACAAAAAAAAAAACTTTTAGAAAAATATAATAAGAGTAGGCCTATATAGGCTATATATTATAATTTAGCGAAATTTACTATTTGTAACCAAAAGTTAAAAAGATTTAACCAAGAAATCTGTGTTAAAACTTCAAAGTATGTCAAACAAATCACATGTTGTCTGTATATTCAACAGCCTATGCAATACTGGAAGAGCCTATTTCACTAATAATATTAGTACGCCTATTATTGAACATTTCATAAAAAGTCAACTTGTATTTATTGTTTAAATCATTTATAGAGGGAAAAACATCATTTGTTTCTGTTGCAAATCAAAATAAAGCATTAGAATAACTGCAAACATTCAAAGCTAAAAGTTGGAAGTGTAACCTAAAAGATCCAGTATTTGCCCAAGGGGTCAATAATGACCCATTAGTATTTTACAGGCAATTTACAAACCTCTAGATTGATTATGCATGCAACTATTATACATATTACAAGAATAGTATGTTAGTAAGAAAAGAAGTACAACTACACTTACTAAAAGTGTTTACAAAATGAATACTTACATGTTATATTAGAGTAGTACACAACAGCTGTGATCCAGTTGCTGACATGAGTTAATGATTCAAATATAACTGTGCAGAAAGCAGCACTTACTGGAAACCAACATTATTTTTTAATTGCTCACACCTGTAACAAACTATATTAAACTACCAATATAAAAAAATATGCCTTATTCTTGAGGGGAAAAAAATAAGTTTCTTGGGTCAAAAACGACCCCTTGGGTATATATGGGTTATTGTCTTAAAACCATTCATATAGCTATTACGTCGACAGTTTTCAAAATCCATATTTCATTAAATAATTATTATAATAGTTAATACCAACGCCAACTTATATTTACTGCAAATTGTTAAACCATTCAGTTGTGTATCTAAATAAAACACTACAATATTGTATTACCAGTATTCGATAACCCACCCAATAGCATTGCTTCTCTATTGTCGACTAAAGGCCTTTCCACGACACTCTCCCGATCCCCTTGCCACAGTACAGGGGATACGTTAGCAGTGCAACGTATCTTCATATTGCCTTCCTGGAATAGTTTGGACGATACGGGAATCCTCAAACCTAAGGATGTAGTTATCAGTCCATGAGGATGGACGATTTTCGGGTGTGGAAACAGATGTTCGAGGCTCGTAACCTGAAAACCATCTTCGATTGTTATATAATTTTAAATGAAACTAACCTTATAAAAATACATTTGAACAGGAATTATTTGTAGATAGATTTTTATTTATTTCGATCTCTAAGTATAATAAAATAACAAATTCTCTGCATCTCAGTTTCTTTTCGAATTCGTGCATATATGGTAAACTTTTATTTACAAATGGTTTATATTAAATGGTATGACACATCAAAGTTCATAAATCGATCTAACATTTATGAAAAAGTAATAAATAAATTTCGAAAATATATAAATACAGATGTTCAGAAAAAAAAAAAATAGATTTAGTTAAAGGTTGGTAGTTGTATACTATTACTTTGTCAGAAGTAAATCTTCCCATATTGAGATATTTTATATATGTATATATTCTAACAACGAATTAACATAATTCAAGGATCATAATTCAATGAATTGACATAATTCAAGGATAGGAAAAAAATACGAATGTGTCGTCATCTGATGCAGAACTAGTGTCACTTGTTGACGTTTCATCACACACTACTTAAGATTTATTTTCGTCATTATATTCTAACAATGAATTAACATAATTCAAGGCCCGGAAATCTTTTAAATGAACCTTACATTAAAATTCATCTGGATCAGTTTCTACATCAGAGCACTGGTGTTGGAATCATACTGTGACTACAGACTATAAATTAGAACTTTAGGCTATTGTTTTTAATGCTTGTGTTTCTGTTATACATAGACAATAATTAATAATCATTTTAAACATATATAAGTTACAATATTAATTATTGTCTATGTGTAACAGAAATGCAACAATAAAAAAAAAAAAAAAAAATAGCATGAAGTTCTAACTTATAGTCTTTAATCACATTATGTTTTCAATTTGTAAACATATATAAGTAAGTATATTACGCAAAGCATAATATTACTTACGTTAACAATAAACTGCGATAACGTAAAGTGGGTATTAAACGCAGCAGCATGCTGATGTGCATGCTGAAGGAAATGTTGCGTAACCTATTACACGCATCAGCTTACAGCGCGTTGTTTTGAAAGTGAAACCATCCGATAGGGAATCAAAAGGGCTACAAAAAAGATGACTTGACATTGTTTGTTAAAATGTACAGTTTTTTAGTAATTTATGTTTGAAATTTTCAAACAGCCGCCTTTTTCATTTGAGATAGATCATTGTTAGGTTCAACTTCATGTCAATCAGTCAAAAATTTCTCTAGAAATGAATTATTTTGTAAGAAAACAAAATGGCGGATATCTGGGAAACAAAGGTTTTTTAGACCTATGTTTATATCGACTTTTGTTCTTATTTTAAGCTATAGAATGAGCTATCGAGACATTGCCGTATAGTTCTTAACCACCCTGTATAGCAGTTGGTTCCAATTCCCAAGTACATATGTTACCCTAATACAGTATACTGTAAATTCTACTAGAAGTATAGGTATTAGTTTTCTGTGCTACTATTGTACTATTGTTTATAGTCGGGTTACCTGTTGATCATTTATATACCAATGCAGGACTGAAGCAGGATATGATTTGGCAGAAGTACAATTAAGGTTAATTTCATCTCCAATGGTATACTGCTTCCTCTCGCCAGTTATATGAGGACCTGTATTTGGTAAATCTGTAAAATAAATATAAAATTTTAGACGAATTTATTTTCCTGCGATATTTAAGTCTAGCAAACCATAACTGTTAAGATGTTTTTCGTTTCTTCTAATAACGTTTGAAATTGTTTTATTTATTTTAACAAATAATTAAAAAGTAAGCTGACCTGTCATTATGTTAATTTAGTTTTTGTAACATTACCTAACAATATAAGAATCTAACCTAACCTAATATTTTGTTCTAGTGGAGGACGAGTTGACCGGAGGTTGTTATAGAATTGCACATAACTTCACTTTTCCCTTATAAACAGGGTGTCCATTTTAACTGGACCACCATTGGGATCTCCAAAAGTACAAGATTTACTGCAAACTTTAAATGGGAGACTTCACCTACTTTTTAGTGACCATTAAAAAAATGAATTTGAAATTTCAAAATTTTGTAACACATGAAAAACGAAGTTGATAACAGATGTTCAATTTGTTGATTCTCATTGTTCAAATAGTCGTTTAACGAGAACGCCCTCTGTTTATTCGGCTGCAAACTTATTATTTTAAAGTATAGTTTTTAATGTTTTTATATTTTAAAATGTCGGCCAACTTTCGAATTGTTTTGTAACGACCTATGTTTTACGATGATTTTGGATTTTACTGAATTCTGGACCGTGAATCAGCTGATGTTGAACATCTGTTGTCAACCTAATTTTTCATGTGAGACAAATTTGTAGTTTTGCCACTTAATTCCTCTGTATTATGGTGTTTTAGAAATGAACAAAAACCTTATTTGTTGATTTTAAAAAGTTATTTGTTTGTCTAAAAAGTGCTGTATTAGTATTGAGAGCGTTTCCATTTGTTCAAAACGTTTCCATACCAAAATATCATCCGCTCAGTTAGGGTGCTTTTAAAAACTTTATAACCCTCTAACTTTTAAACTGTTAACTGTGTTAGTCGTATTAAAAAAAACACCGAGTACAAAAAAGTCTTAAAATAACTTGATAAAACCCGTAATCATTATAAAATTCCATAAGAAGTTGTCCGCCATATTGGAAAATGACGTGAAATTTTTGAAATTTCAAATTCAAATTTTTAGTGGTCACTAAAAAGTAGATGAAGTCTCCCATTTAAACTTTGCTGTAAATCTTATATTTTTGGACATCCCAAAGGTGACCCAGTGAAAATGGACATCCTGTGCAATGAAACTAGACAATATTGTTTGGCGGGAAAGCAATTATCAACAATCTAAAACAAGTACAACATAACAAATTAACAAACCAAAAGTTGTTCGTGTGATTTAACATAGAGAGTCTTCTTCCATGTTTTTACGCGATCGAGATATAGGCTAACAGGATTGCCAGATTTGTTTGGACTATGTATGAAGGTAAGTAGTCCTACCAACATATGATATATTATGTTTAAAAATTAAAAACGTGTCATCAGTTCTTCAACTTAAGACCTTTTTTAGAAAACTTGGAAGTGTTACGAACTTATATACAGAGTGTAAATTAAGTCGTGATACACCTCGATGTAATTTAAATGGATTGCTATATCACCGTTAAACCTATACATACCTATTATAACACTTTTTCTGGTGTTTAATCTGGGGTTAAAAATATTGTCCCCCTTATGAAGGGGGATAAAGGGAGCAACTTTAATTTTTTAAATGGCTAAATGGCAACACCTATCTTGTAACATATTATTGGAAAGCCCTTTAAAAACCATGAATTTCTGTGGTAAGAAAATAAAAATCAGTTGATGAACTCGTTCGCTACGCTCAAAAATGTTATTTTAAAGTTATGTTTTTGTTTAGCTTTAAGATATGCAAAATCTGATCTAGGGGCTGTTATTCACCGTCAGGTGGAACCATGACCTCCCATAATTCAAAAAGTAAAAATTTTATCTTGCGAACATTTTAAAAGAAACATTTTGTTTTGACATTCAAAACAAACGGTAACAAAAACAATAGAATTTGATGCGATGAACTCATTCAGTAAAGGGGCCCACACACGATCAGTTTAACTGCACAGTTTATCACGTGTGACGTCATGTCTGAGCGATACACCAAGGAAACTGCGCAGTACTGGCAGATTTTTGGCTTTTGGCCTGCGCGAGAGACTCTACTTTGCACCGATAAACTGCGCAGTTAGCTCAGTTAATCGAACAGTTTGCACTGTCTTAAATACTTATAAATAAATTGTGGTACACGGGGATAAGGGGATTACCTCTGGAGTGGTTCTGTAGCTACTTGAGAGATAGGGAACAATGTTCTAAAATTGGCGGAACGGTCAGTAAAAGAGGGGTTCTTAGGCACGGAGTCCCTCAGGGATCTGTGCTGGGCCCAATACTGTTTCTTGTATACATTAATGATTTATGTGAAGCTATATTTAATGGCAGACTCACGGCCTTCCCTGATGATACCGCTCTAACGTATTCGAGTGCACATTTAAAACAAATTCATTGTGATATGCAAGAAGATCTAATCAGGTTAAGGTACTGGTTTGATAAAAATGTTCTTGTATTGAGTGAAAAACAAAATATATGGTGTTTGGGCTACGGAAAGAATGCAATTTTGTTGGAAATATAATTTATCACAGGTTTAGCTGTGGAAACTTTAAAAATTATTGCAATTGCTCGGTTTTGGATAAAGTAAACCAAATAAAATATCTTATATAGGTTTAACAATTAATTCAGATTTTACATGGGAGGGACATATTAGGAAACTTAAGGGAGAAATGTATAGTGCGCTAAGAAA
Source organism: Philaenus spumarius (assembly GCA_018207615.1). NCBI lineage: Eukaryota > Metazoa > Arthropoda > Insecta > Hemiptera > Aphrophoridae > Philaenus > Philaenus spumarius. Next base: position 110,529 of record JAGFPH010003967.1, on the reverse strand, counting down.
GTTGTATTTATTAAGTATTATTTGTCTACCTAAAGTTTTATTATATGTATACCACGCGTTAGTGAGTTCTCGCTTGGGTTATGGGTTGAGTTGTTGGGGTGGTACTTATCTCTCCACACTCAAACCTATTATAACAATTCAAAAACATATTGTAAGAGTAATCTCGAGGAAATCTAGACTCGAACACTCTTGGCCTATTTTTTCTAAATTAAAATCTTACCGTTAAGACATATGTATATTTTTAAAATTCTAAAGCTTTTCCGGACAAAACATTATTATACTCAAAAAAATAGTCGCACAACGTATAAACTAAGAAACAGTAATCAAATGGTAGTTCCTAAACCAAAATTTACTTTATACAGACACTTTTTTACTTTTAACGCTCCACGCCTCTACAATATGGTTTCATTGCATGCTAGAAAGGATTTATTGACATGGGTTTTAAGAGATGTCAAGGCATTCCTGTTTTCTGTTGAGGATATAGAATCTTTTATCCAAGTTGTTGAATGACGCATAGTTGGCTCTAATAATTAATTAGTACTGTACTTGGCATGAATCCTGCATTTTGTGTAACGCTAAAATATAGTTTTTTTAACTTCCCGCTAAGAAAATTGAAAATTTTCTAAAATCGGAAAGTTATTGGTTTCACCCCGTTTTTCGAAAATCGAGTATTCATCAGATCTCGACGTTTTGAGGTCCTAGGAATCTTCCCTAACCACTCCCGAGAGGGTGTCACCCTGTCTGAATGTATGTGGGTGTGTGTGTGTGTGTGTGGGTGGGGGGTGTGTGTGTGTGTGTATGTAAGTATGTGACCCGCTTATAACTTTTGAACGGCTTAACCAATTGGATCCTACCAAACGGCGTTCTAAAAAGTTCCATCAAACTTAGATTTCCAGAAAATTTCAACTAATTCGGACCGGTAGGTTCTGAGAAATTTCGAAAAAACTAAGAAATAAAAAATTTTCAAATCAGGTTTTTTTGGAATAACTTTCAAACGGCTTTACCAATCAATTCCAAAATCTAATCAGCTTTTAACCTTGAAAAGCGACGTCGGTTTCTACCAGTCCGGTCAAAATCGGTTAATTCGTTCGTGAGATATCGTGAACGAAAGAAAATAAAAAAAAGTGTTTTTTCTCAATTTCTCCGAAATTTTTCATCAGAAAAATTTTTGTTGTCGATTCTTTCAATGGACTCGAAAAACTGCATCGATTGCCGCAAATCGCATAAAAATCGGTTGATTCATTCAAAAGTTATGGCAGTTCAAAATTTCCAAAAATAGTGTTTATCAAACTTTCATCATACTTTTGAGCTCGCGGGAAGTTACAGGGATGGCCTTTAGGGTCAACCGTTTTCCAATTTTTTTTTATTTAAGACTGTGATTACCTTGAAGGTGTTAATTAATTAAGTAAATAATTATTTTTTCTTTTTGTAATTTTATAATAAAATAGTGTAGTTTAATTTTGTTAATGTGGTTGAACGGCGACACAACCTTTTTTTTCATTTTCTTTTTTCATAGCCAATGAAATGTTGGAAGTCTCAAACAGGCAATGCCTAGGAGACCCCTATATTATTTATTATCACTAGACTTAGGTTTAAAAGGTTTAAATTTTTTATTTTTTAGTAAATATAAGAAAGAATTGTGTTTATTTTGTAAAAAAAAAATGTATAGATGTTTGGTGGTAAATAAATAAATCATCATAAAAAAAAGAAGTCTTGTCTCGTTTCTAGCCACGCACGTCAGCTCTTTACTGTATTATTTACTCTTCTGTTATCACCGTCATGGCGAAAAAAATAATTTCTGAATTGCATTGACGCGTTTACTGTGACTATACTATACTGAACGAAAAAAACTGAGAGGATTGTGAACAGAACCGAGGAGAAAACTGAACTAGCCCTCACACCACACAGTTCACACAACTGCGCAGTTAAACTGATCGTGTGTGGGCTCCTTAATAATCAACGTTGGATAGTTGTACTTGGCCCCACCTCTACGCATCACTGTAGATAGCGCGTTAGTACTGAGTGGTAAGAATTAGTGCAGGATTATGACACCAAGTGTTGTGTCAATATGATCCCATTATGAACCATGCCAATGTTTCGGATGAAATTAAACATTTAAAGGTTAGAATTTGAATTGAAATATCAGTTTATTCTTTAAAAAGACTTAACGTTCAATAACTGCAATACGTACACACTACTTCCATCCTGCCTTCGCTTTGCACCGATGCAAAAGACGGTGCTTCGGCGGACACTTCGCAGCGATAGTTCCCTGTAGTCTTCAAAGTCACAGAACGAAGTGTGACTGTAGTATTACCTGACTCTTTGTGCTGAAAAATAATTATGCACTTTTAAATATTTTGTTTGTTCCTTATCTAACACATAAACTTCAATCTAAAACATAAACTTTAAAAAAACCTTTGATAACACAACAGACAGATGAATTATAAATAATGACCTGTAAAATTTTACCGATTCAAATCGAATCATTCATTTTAATTTCTAAAATTGTAATTTAAAAAAATTATTTACAAGTTAAAAGCGATTGTTTGTAATTTACATGTTACATTTTATACTACTGACAGACTATTAACACGCTAAATGAATTGAGATTTATTTTTTTAAATCTCTTTCAAATAATGACGCAAGACGAGACTTTGACTAATATTCTACATAATCGAATAATTAAATAAACGGTACCAGGAACTGGCACATACTTTCTCACAAACACATTTAAATTACTAAACAGATTCACTGTGACTTGTAGGGTGGGGTAGGAGAGTTTTTTTTATTAAAGTTGGAGATTAACTAATAAATATTATTATTATCTAGAGAGAAAACTATTCGATCGATTTCGAAAAAATTTGCACCAAACACGTCAATTAGGTCTTTATAGATGCACGTAAAAAGGTTTTGAAAATTTTTGAAAAACAACCC
>JAGFPH010003967.1:73748-84416 GCA_018207615.1 Philaenus spumarius | reverse complement strand
AGTGTCTGACAAAACAACCACAGTGTCTGACAAAACAACCACAGTGTCTGACAAAACAACCAAAATGTCTGACAAAACAACCACAGTGTCTGACATCAACGGCATTGAACTGTATTATGAACTTTTACATGCAAGTTCGATTTTGGATCATGGAAAGAACAATGCCACACCAAAAGAAGTCTTGTGTATGATCAAAAACACAAACAGTGAAGATTTGTTTACAAACTTTGGGTTGCATTAAGAGTGTTACTAACAATACCCGTGACAGTTGCCAGTGCCAAACGAATCTTTAGTAAGCATAAGCTTATAAAAACTTATTTGCGCTTTACAATGGCACAGGAAAGGCTGAACTCTCTCGTCATTCTAGCAATAGAAAATGACACAGCAAAAAACTTTTGACAACATTTGCTCATGCAAAAGCCAGGCGAATACCTTTCAATCTTTGAAGTTTATATATAGACGACAAAAAGACAAGAACAAATAATAACGAAAAATCAAAGACTGTTTTTTGTGTATAAATAAAAGTTAAATAAAATCTTAGTATCTGTATAAAAAATACGTAGTGTGGAGGGTTTGTGGTCCATGATGTTGTTATTTATAATAGCTGCCGTTTTTCCAGTCCGGAACACGGCGGGTCCATAGGTGGTGGATAATGGAGTGGCTCTAAAGAACTAGGGTATCACCCCCTCCCCCAACCAAAACTGGGACGAACATAAGTAAGAGTTTACCGGGGGTGGGGGCGCCGATTTAAGCCTTGCCTTTGGCACCTACATACTACGCTACGGCCCTGGCAACGTTAACATAATTTCGAATAGAAGTTTTTTGTTTAATCAAAAAACTGTATGGCTGTTTGATAAAGCCTGCTATATTTTCAGTTTTAAATTTTAGAACCGTGACGAGAAAATAAAGCAGAATTTACCACTTTTAGAGAGAGAGAGAGAGAGAGAGAGGGATGGATTGGGGAGATGGAGAGAGGGGGAGGGGGTTAGAGAGAGAGAAAGATAAGGCAAATATGTCACTAGTAAAATAACTTCTAGAACGCGTTAAACTGAACAGTATATAGTATATCACTTGGTGCATCTCTATTGTCCGTGAAATACATTAAAATTTTGAATGAACAACATTTTACTATGTAAGTTAAAAATGAATATTTCCAAAAGCTATTGAAAGAATACAGTAAGATTAAAATAAACGTAATTGTACTTTAGCCAAGAATTTATGTCAATATTTTTACTAAACGAAAAGATGTTTGGAGAAGCTTCAGGAAAAAAGTCTACATATCCTTGTCGGATGTCAAAAAGTGCATTTTGGGCATGCATAAAGTGCATCAAGAAGTGTATCATTTCCCATAATTCATAAAAAAAATTTGAATTCATGAAAACTTATCAAAATGTGTATACAAGGGTTTTGGGGGACGGGGACAGCGGGGGGGGGGGGGAATATGGCAAAAAGTTACAAAGTGAAGCAATCTCTTTGCAGTAGAATCAATCAGTGGGCCTTCAAATGTTTTACCAAAGTGCCCCCCCCTGCCCTCATGGGGTAATCATGCCCTCTCAGGGTAATCGGACATATTTTGAAGGGCAGATTCTAAATTACCGACCCCAATACCCCCGAGTGTACATTTTCGAGCGATTTACTGAGCAATTTGATTTTTTGCCGAATTGCCTTCCTGCCCCCATGGGGTCCCAGGGTGGTCGGACATATTTTTCATGGGCAGATTCGGAATCTGCGACCCCCAAAACCCCAGTATACAAATTGTGATAAGTTTTCATGAATTCAAACAATTTTTATAAACTATGGGAAATGATGCACTTCTAGATGCACTTTATGCATGTCCAAAATACACTTTCTGTCTGCCGACAAGGTATTATACGTAGACTTTTTTCCTGAGACTTCTCCGAATACAATGTCGAAAACCGCATCTCGATCGGTGCTGCAGAAAAATATTTAGTTATTCTGGATGATTTTGGTCTAATTCCCCTGGTCTATAATGCTGGTATAGACCTAACTCTTTGATTCTGTAATCAAATGAAAATGGCAATAAGGCATAAAATGATATCATGATAATTAAATGCAGTATATTAATCTCAAATTGCTTTAAGAATATGAACAATACAATTTTAAAAACAAGTTTTGATTGTCAATAACAACATAAAAGTTTTAAACTGAATTACGTTTAACAAGGCCGTAACCAGGGAAACTTTTCGGTTGGAGGGGGGGGGGGGTCAGGTCAGGACAGGGAATTTGAATTTAAGGGTTTGCTCCAGTAAACGAGAAAGCAACCGGAAATGGAAGCGCCTCTCACTATATCCCTATCAAAACAGTGCAATTTCTTGCGCTGTCATTGCCTCATTTCAAACCATTTTATAAGTCTATCTTTTGTAATTGAGTGTTGAAAAAAAAAAAACTGAATATTCTTTATACAATTTCGGATCCGGCTTGCAAATTATTTTTCATTATTATTTTGTTATTGTGTTACGAAAAAAATTCAAACTTTGTACTCACAAAATGTCAATTACATAACAAATAAAAAAAAATAATGTAAATTGCAAGACGGATGCGTATTGTAACTGTGCTTATAATGAGACCTCGCAAACAATTTTATGATAAAAAGTAAACGAAATAAATGGTTTGAAATTTAACATTACTCTTATGGGATAAAAATCCAAGATGGCCGCCACTACAGCAGACCCTTAAACCCTTTTAACAAGTTCTCTGAAAAGGACGCACATGTGAGCTTGACACTGAACACTATGAGAAGCGGATGACGCACAGTGCATTGCACGCCAACCCCCGTATTTGAAGTATTTTCAATAAACAATGCATTGCGTGCTTCGCACTCCAACCCCCGTGTTGGGAGTATTTTCTATACACAATGTATTGCGTGTTTTGTTAGAGTAAAGTATTTTTGTTGAACTTTCATAGTTTTCTTATTTAATAGATCAGAGCAAGCTCACAAGAGAGTAAGGCTATAACCTACTGCATCCATGTGTATTTTACGTTGTATTTTAATCAAGTAAATCTAAATATCACTATGCATGCAATGCACAATGATGTAAAATATGTTTTTAATTTGCACTTTTTAAACCTAGTATTAATTTTCACTACAACATTTCGGGATTTCGGGGGGGGGGGGGGGGAGGGGTTGACGCCCCTGGCTACGGCCTTGACGTTTAAGTAATGTGTATTTCAATTACATAATAACAGTTAGAAAATATTCTAGTTTAGTTCGAAACGACAAAGGAATTTTAAAGATTGTTTCTCTGAGACATTTCGTCATTCATAGTTAATTTTAAACTGTCCTATTCAACTGACTTAAAATAAAATTAAAGTAATCAACTTATGCCCTCTGGTAGTTGAACTAGGAGACTGAAAAGTCAGAGGTGAAACAAAGATTATAATAGTTTTGCGCAATGATTGCACCATGGTAGGTTCGGCAGACCCAGACACCATCTTGGATTTCAACTCCAATAAGAGCAATGTTAAACGGGTAGTACGATTACTGGAGTAATAATTATCAGAAAATTATTTTCTATGTGTAATTTTAACGTTTAGGACAGTCGGAATGTGGATATCTTTTAGTTTGAAAAATTTGTTTTGAACTAAATTTGTTGTTTGTCGTAATCAAAATCAAAGTTTGCGATTTTTTCGTATTCAATAATGCAAATACCAAAAATGTAAAAAGATCACCACATTCGAAGTTTAATTACATTTCAAATAAAAGTAATTTCTGTAATTTTGGATAATTTATAACGAAAAATCGACGTTATTGTGGAAGCATGTACGCGCCGAACTTGTGTTCGTACTCGTGTGTCTACCCTGCACTCTGGTGGTTATCACATCAACTTGTTGCTCGCGTAGGAATACTAGAAAAATAATATATCCGTTAATGTTCAATGTGCGAGAGAAATCTGTGTTTAATAACACATACTACCATACATTGTCACGCATGCACATTACGCCTGTAACCCTCTATTTTCCTCTTTTGTGAAGCTGTCCTATGTTTGCTAGCGGAAGTATGAAAAACTAGCAAAGTCAGTGCACAGCTCTGCCATTTGGAGAGCTTCGGTCAACTCAGAAATATTGTTTCACTCCTGCCGAGCCGTAAGTCAAAATAAAATTTTCTTACTTTTTCTCAGATTTAACATATTTTTACAAGGAATTTTGAAAAAATAATATTGTTTCTGGAATCGCTAATTATACAAAGGTACTAAATTCAAATAGTTATTGCCATAAAACTGACTCATATAGAAAGAAACAATTCATACTGCACATACATATTTTAATAGCAATAACACTAGTAACAACAAAACTTAAACCGGCTTCATATCATGTAAATAAGAAACCAATCACCATTTCAATAACTTTGTTTTACATTCTGCGCTCTCAAATAAATCAGTTTCACCAAGTTGTCCGCGATTGCAAATACGCATTGAATCGATGTAAACATGTCATTGCATCGTTCCGATAAATACGATATTAATGGAAACTAATTTGTCAGCCGCGTATCTCTAGCTCCAGGACTTAGTGTTGGGGAGCATGTATCATCGTAAATTTCTAAATAGGAAATAATTAACACAATCTTAATGTCAACCCAATTTGCTGTTTACGCAGATAGTGTTACTGAAGGACCTTAATGATAAGTTTAGTTTTATGTATTCTGCTTATAGTGTAAAAGGGTAAAGGTTTATAGAGTGTACAAAATGTACGGTAAGAATGCATTTTTCCGTAGAAAAGGTAGAACAATTTCTGCTATGTCGTTTGAGAGCACTTAGTCTGAGTTTCAATGAAAATGTAACTAATTTTGTGTTAATTTACATTGTGCTCGTACATTTTCAGAAAATATATTTTTCGAAAATTTACATGTTAATGGTGACAATCTATCTATATATTAAAAGATTTTGTCGAAAACCTATTTCCATTCGCCCAGCCTCTAATGGACCGATTTGAAGATTTTTTTTAATGGTTGTCTTTTTACCTCTAGATATGCCATCAAAAGCATTGATGTTTTTTGGAGCATTCGGGGTCTTAAAATTTACAATTTTATGAATTTTTCGTTTTTTAAATATTTATTTTAAAAACTAAACAAGGCACGAGCTTCGTTGATATCTCAATCGAAAGAGCTAAACATTTACGCCGCTTACAGTACCCTTAATCTCTTATAGTGTTCCAGTTATATAAAATCAAAATTTTGAAAATTTTATCACAATGTTCAAACCAAAATATTTCAAGAACTATCAGTGCTAAGTCGATGCAGTAAGCTAGGAAAATATTGAAATTAAATTTTCTATAGAGTGGTGTAATTAGTTTGACAATTTTTTTTTTTGAAAATGTCTACGCTTGCGTTTGCGCGGTGCGACGCATCGCGGTATTGACATCCAACATCTTTTCATTTATTCGAAAACGGCGCCGCGCCGCGTTATTTACCTAATGGTCGAAGCTTTTGTGTTAGAATTTAAATAAATTTTCCTTTTTCTTGGATAAATTACTCTTCTAATTTTTCAATTTAAAAAATTAAATTAACAAGTCATTGCCAAATTTTTGCTCTAAATAATGAACCATATTAGGTTGTTCTACCTCGTTTAGTTTTTAAGTAATATGATTCTAAACAAAATTATTATTTCGAGTGCGGTAGTTTTCCGCGTCGCGCCGCGCCTCTCCACCGACCTAGCGGACGACCAGCTTAATGTACCAGTTGCCCGTTCACTTTTGCCGAGTACGGGGACTGTTCCACTGGACGTTATTTTGAGTTTTACTAACAGAAAACTAATGTTGCTAAAATTACTTTTGTTAGAAGTGTTACTTAACCTTGGGTGTTAGTAACATTTTGATACTTAATTACTTATAACTTGCTGTGCCCTTCAGAGGATTATTTAAATTTTATTATAAATATTTATTTATAATAAGTTGCTGTTTATTACACCAGTTGAACCATACAGATCGCTTTAAAAACCAATCACAGTAAACATATATATATATTATACTACCTTAAATATCATTAGTACCAATGAGCTAGTAAAGAACTCATAAATTTTAAATCACTAGCCCTTTCAATCATAACGTACCTTTAACGTGATGTAATGATGTTACAATTTATGTGAACTTTTTCTTAGTAAATATTATCCGTGAATTTGGTTACATGCAAATTGTGGTTTCGGACAAATGTTTACCTTTAAGGCTTCTGTCATATAAATCGTAAAACAATATTTCACTATTTGTTAGTCCCGTTAAAATAGTCTACCACATATACAATGGAATCAGAACGCGATGCATGTGCTGTGAAATCGTAGACAAAATTAAACGCAACAAATGAGTTTCTACTAATAGGATGTTTATCAGAGCCTTGCATTGTTCCGTTCCGACTCAATGTTTATTTTACATTCGGTCAGTGTATACAATAACAACCAACTGTAAAACTGTTTTATTTGACAATGCATCGAGTGTAAAATGGAGCTGTTATTGGAATTGCAATGGTTTTCCTTACGCATGATCATGTATATTGCCAATGTTATATTGTGGCCTTATTGTTAATATTTTATTCTGCAGTTACACATGTAGGTTTACTATAAACTAATGACTAAAGGATTTACTATAACTATAATATTTTATGGATTTGGCTAGCTAATGGCTACTCAGGAATATTATTGTCTTGTTAAAAAAATAGTAAATGTTCGAAACTATCTCTACCCTGACAGATACTGTCATAAACTACTTCTATGTACAGATTTATAGCTTTCAAATTAAAACAATAACAAATGTCTACCATTTATAATTTCAGTGTTTATGAAAACATATTACAGTTGTCGTGAAGCGTAATAGCATATTTCACAACTAGTGGGAAAAGTGTGAGAATTACAGAACTATTTGTTTCTGTTTCTATTTCAACTAATTTTTAGTATCAAGTACTTATTTTCTGCTTCTAACACGGGTTCTTCATTTCTCGACGGTAACACCAAATCAGGCTTTTCCTAAGTTGTAAATAATTAATTCTGCCAATATAATTGATGATAGTTTGACAAACAATGGTTTTATGTTAAATCCTTTTGTTATTTTTTTCTTTTCTAAAGTTTTTGTTGTTTGTTTATAGTTATTTATTGATTAAGATGTATCTATATTTTATCACTTTTACTTTCTCCACCCTATACGTAGTATATTTAGAAAGTATTGTTTTCGTCCAAATTTTCGAATTTTAATTTTCAGTGGAAGTATCTGTTTTGGTGCTCCTTGAACCCCCAAAAAATGTTTAGTGGAATTATCTGTGTTGGTGCTCCCTGAACCCAAAAATATTTTTAGTGGAATTATTTGTTTTGGTGCTCCCTGAACCCAAAAAAGTGTTTTTTTTTTTTTTTTTTTGGTGATGTCTGTCCGTGTGACTGTAAGGATGTGTACAGAGGTGGAGACCATACCAAAAGTCCGATTTTGATGAAATCTGGTATGTAGGTGTAGTTCTGGAATATCTCCAGGCATTTATTAGTTTTTTTAAATTTGTGATTTTTAAGGGGTTTTACCCCCCAAAAATGGCCAAAACACGAGAAAAATGAGAAAAATCAAAATTTCTCAAAAACGGCTCTACCGATTTTGATAAAATTTGGCTTATTTGTAGCCCTTAATGTACCCTACCATATGCAAAAAACTGCATCTTTCTAAAATTCTCGTTTAGGTAATAATAATAATAATAATAACTGATTTGGGGGAGGGGGTTGGCAAAAAAGGGGTTGTTTTTCAAAATTTGTCAAAAACTTTTTTCGTGCATCTATACAGGCCTAATTGACATGTTTGGTGCAAATGTGTTCGAAATAGATGTAATAGTTTAAATAATAATATAATATGGATGTGTGTTACATGCATCTAATATTTTCCTATTTTTGCAATTCTAAATAACCACCTCCTATGCTACTCTTGGGAAGGTATAAAGTTTCAACTGGGAGAAAGTATGTGGCAGTTATCTGGTACCGTTTTTATTTTCAATAGTATTGTTAGAAGGTAATTTTATGTTTGTATTTTATTTATCAATGATATATTATATATTGTTTGTTGGGCTTATTTTATCAAATGTAATTCAAAGCAGAATTAATAAATTTCGTCAAAAAAAAAAAAAAGAGCGAGCATCTGAAAAGAACATTTTCCCACCAGTTTTGAACACTATTTTTCACTACACTATAGCCAAAAGGTTACTTCATACAACTGCAAAAAATACGATTATTATATAAATTGAAAAGTTTATTTACTCTTATTTACTACAAACAAACAAAAAAATTATGTTTTTACAAAATCAAAATGTTAGTTTATTGAATAACAAATAGGATTAGGCCTATATTTAACAATCATTTAAATAATGTAACAATATTCAAACGAACAATAAAAGAACTATTTTGATTTTAAGTGGATGTTCATTGTGCAGTTTGTATTATTTGTAATGTTAATTCCTTTGTTAGGAATTTCGTTTAGGACTTCAACTGTTTCTTGGTTTTGTGAGATAGTGTTCTTCATCATAAAGTTTCCAAATTCAGATTCGTTTGTTGTAGGATTCATCATATTTACACTTAGATTTCGCCGGTGATAAGTCTTGACTTATTTCAGTAACTTTCTTCTTAAAAGCCTCTGGTAATTCTTCCTTTTGTACATCAACTAAACACGAAGTAAAGCAAACACAACAACACAATGTTTTAAACAGATGGGCATTATTTGTATTGTTGTAATCAGCTGATTTATCCTCACTAGTGCGGATATGACGAACTTTACCTGGCAATATACCCAATAGAAAAGCAATTACTGATATTCCAGTAGTATCGTGAAAAATTGTTTTCCTTTACTTTATAACTGTGTCCACGTGTATACCTAGAAATATTAGTTTACGTTGAAGTTGAGCATTGCCTGACCACACGAAAGGCTCGCATTAAAAGAAAGAATCCTAATGCTTTACATCGATTCCTGTCAATGTTTACATTTGATCAAACAAAATCATATGACTGTGACACTAAGCAAATATTCATGCAAATTTTGTTCAATATACTAAAAAAGCTCCGAGAAATAATGGAATTCAAATATTTTATTACATAACATTAATATATATCGAAATTCGTCCAATTTCCTACATATAAATTTCCATTGAATTACAAAACGATCAATGCTGAGCTATAAAAACATTATTTACGTATACAATTATGCTGTCGTATTTTAATTTGTTCGGTAATTTTATAAGGTACAAAATTTACCACTAAGCTTTTAAAAATTATAGGTTAAGATTAAAGCATCATATCTCTTTATAAAATAACAAATTCGAAAAATTTAATATTTTTTCCATTTATAGTAAACAATTATGCAGGGTAACCCCGAACTCTTTGGCCTCCTTTTGTGGATATGTTCCTGGGATCGAGACAAACATATTTCACAATATAAACATGGGACTACGGTGCTCACTTTTTCGCCAGTCTGTAAGTGTATTTTACAAAATAGTTGCCGTCTAGAGAAAGGTTTGAATGGTTGAGTTCAAAACAGCCGCCATTTTGAAACGCATTACATTATGTAATCGCTTGTTTTTTTACAATAGATCATTATTAGGTTAAACTTCATGCCAAGATGAAAAAGTAAGCGTGATAGACCCATGTTTATTTTGTGAAATATGTTTGTCCGATCCCAGGAACAAATCCTCAAAAGGGGATCAGAGAGTTCGGGGATACCCAGAATATACATTAAATATAAACAATTTAAAATAACAATAATACTTTAATAAAATAAAAACATAAATAAGTACGGTAGTTCTGCAATTACTAACCATTGCATTTAGTATTGTATGGGAAATTTTGGTACTAATATCACATAATTAAAAGCGATTAAAAAATGATAATAATAAAAAAAGTAAATATTAAATTTGGACCACTATCTACCGCTTATGTCAGTCCAACAAAAGTAATATTACAATTAATTTTATATTTCAAGCCTCTGAATTATTATCTATACTAATATTATAAAGAGGTAAAGTTTGTTTGTTTGTTTGTATGTTTGTTTGTTTGTTTGTATGTAGGGGGTAATCTCTGGCACTACTGAACCGATTGAAAAAATATTTTTACTAATAAAAAGCTACACTATCCCTGAGTAACATAGGCTATAAGTCATTTCAATAAAACCTTTTTTTATTTCAATATTTATAAATTTAATCAGAATAATTCTTAGGTTAGGTCTAGAATGATAAACCAACACATGTATTTACATTTATTACCATAGCAACCAATTGAATAAAATAACAGATAATATATTTGCTCCAATATTTCCATTAACAGCTGATTTCAAAATTTGAAGCAATTATTTTTGCATTTCTAGCTTTTAGGTTAGGACTTTAAATAGCAGACCTGAGCCTTGCTGGTTCTTTTAACCATTATTATAACTGCTGTTATAAAATATAAGAAATAATTTAAATTGAACATTTAACATTATTTACCATCTTAGTTTTGAGGTTATTATTAATCATACACCTTTATTATAAATAAAACATAACATATGTTTTTAGAAGGTTACGTTGGGGGTTGGCGTGCGGAGCACGCAGGGGTCTCCCCTAGTTCTAAATATATTTATTGTATTTACCTTTTCAAACTGTTTAAAATAATCCTATTTGAATCTTAATTAGCTACGGCCGTTTCATCTACACAGAGACATCATCAGGCTTGGTGC
>JAGFPH010003967.1:47067-70470 GCA_018207615.1 Philaenus spumarius | reverse complement strand
AAAAAAAAAAAAAAAAAAAAAAAATGTCCATTGTAGGCCTAACCTAAAATTATATTCAGTTTTTGATCCAAATCAGTTGTTGAACAAAATCAGCTGTTTTAAGCTTTTCATACGAACAGCTGTTTTTTGTGCCCATGAGAACTTCCATAAGATTAACATTGAAAGTTTGAGGGCCACTGGGGCGTAGCCCTTATCACTAAGAGGTATGAAAAATAGATGTTAGCCGATTCTCAGACCTACTCAATATACTCGCAAAATTTCATGAGAATCGGTCATGCCGTTTCGGAGGAGTACGGGAACGAACATTGTGACATTTGACACGAGAATTTTATATATAAGATTTAGACAAAATATAAACGTGTTCTGGGGACCATGATCGATGGTCATTTGCTACTCCCGACCTTGGGTCTTACCATAAGGGCCACTACAATAGCTCATTTTTCCTATGGAAATTCGCTAAAAAGGGCGAATATTTACTACAGTTAATGACAATAACAATAGGCCTAATGTAGATTACTTGGCAGTATGCACGAAATATTTAAATTTGAGACCTAAAAACCCTCGTCAAATCGTTTATTTCTAAAATACAATAAAGGAGTTCACAAACATGATTGTTGGTATGAACACAGTCTAGGCAGCGCAGTAGACTCAGGCATCAGTGAGTCACTCTGAACCCACCCTCCCAGCCCGCTGCCTGCCGCTCTTACACCGTACACAGTGTTTTCACTTGTTGGATTTTTATCCCAAATATGGGAAAATTTGGCTGCTTGTGGGATTTTGGGATAGTATTCGATTTTTCCTGAATTTGACATATTTTCTCTTTTTTTAAATATTTTAAATATGGTTATCATATAATATATTGTTGATATTTACTGCCACATTTGTTGTATTTCGTACTATTCTTACTGTACACTTCATTTCATCATTATTCACAATTAATTATTTAAAATGAAGTACTACAGTGGCAGAAAATTTTTTTCCTGAACAACTTGTATTCTTAGATTGACACAATTAAAATTAATGGTTTCATCAATTTAAGTTAGCATACTTTGATTGCAACTAAATGAACGTTTCTACTAGTTATTTTAAGTATTCGGTTTTAAGGTATGTTTAATCACTTTGCGTTTATTCTTTTATGTTTACGTACCTCAATAGGTCCTTAAGTTTTACAGTTAACCTGAGCTTGTAGGTACTATTTTATTACAATGTACTACGAAGACAAAGGCTGAGATATAGCTATAATATCAATGTTGTGTATTCATTGGTAATATTACTATGTATTATTGTTTTTAAAACAATAAACACTTTTTACATTGACATTTAAGTCTTTTCCTTCCCAACATTTTTTGTTCCAAGCCTGAGATTTGTAATAAATCTACTAAATATGGTGAATGTTTGAGTTTGGATAGTCTGTTATTACTTATGTTTGACTGCTATACAAGTTTCGGGAAAACTACTTTTTCAGTACAAGTATGATTTTTTAATCTATATAATAATAAACTGTACCAGGAACTGGCACATACTTTCTCACAAACATATTTAAATTATTAGACAGATTCACTGTGACTTCATAATTAATTGTAGGTGGGATAGGAGAGGTGATTTATTAAAGTAGGAGATTAACTAATAAATATTATTATTACTATTTAGAGAGAAAACTATTCGATCGATTTCGAAAAAAAATGCACCAAACACGTCAATTAGGCCTGTATAGATGTAAGAAAATAGGTTTTGAAATTTTTTGAAAAACAACCTCCTTTAAGGCAAAAAAACCCCAAAAATCAGTTATTATTATTAGCTAAACGAGAATTTTTAGAAAGATACGGTTTTTGCATATGGTAGGGTACATTAAAGGCTACAAATAAGCCAAATTTTATCAAAATCGTTAGAGCCGTTTTTTTATAAAAAAAATAATAACTGTTTATGTGGGGATGTTTTGCCAAAAAGGGCGTTGTTTTTCAAAAATTTTCAAAACCGTTTTTCGTGCATGTATACAGGCCTACTTGACATGTCTGGTGCAAATTTGTTTGAAATCGATCGAATAGTTTTCGCTCTAGCTTTGTATACATACAGACAGACAGACATTTTGTAAAAACCACTTTTTAGACTCGGGGGGAAGGGGGGTCCAAAACGGATATTTCCACAAAAATCACAACATCGATTACTATACTTTCTCTATACTATAGTATAGTGAGAAAGTAAAAATGAATTGCTGTTCCTTTGTAACCGCATCACTTGAGAACGGCTGGACCAATTTAGCTATTTTTTGTTTAAAATATTCGTAATAATCAGAAATAGGTTTTTATATAAAGAAAAATTTTAAAAATTTCCCGAAAAAGTTTCAAATTTTGAAAAAAACCTAAACAGCCTCTTTTGTATGGACTCAAGACCATAATAGCACACAAAAACAGCAGTTCGTGTAAAAAGCTTAGCAACACATCATGTTTGTTTAAGTTTACATTAATTACCATATAGCAACATTACTTAGCATTTACAATCGGTTTATTATTCTTCAAACCCAACCCAACAGTATGTTTAGATTAGATTGACCAACTTAAAGCAAACAAAAACAAAAAAACAACTAAAAATACTTACTGTATTTTAATTCAATGCAATAATTGGTTGTTATATAATATATATAAAACAGGTGGTTTGGATAAAAAACTTAACATAATTTTAGGTTAAGCCTGCAATGAACTAAAACACGTTTATTTGCAACCAATTGTGCTATTTTGTTTTTGTTTGCTTTAAGTTGGTCAATCTAACCTAAAAAAAACTGTTGGTTTTGAAGAATAATAAACTGATTATAAATGCTGAGTAAAGTTGCTATGGTAATGAATGTAAACAAACACGACGTGTGGCTAAGCGTTTTATACGAACAGCTGTTTTTGAGCACTATGGTCTTGAGTCCATACAAAAAGAGGCTGTTTAGTTTTTCAAAATTTAAAACTTTTTCGGGAAATTTTTCAAAATCTTCTTTATATAAAAACCTAGTTCGGACGATTACGAACATTTTAAAACAAAAAATAGCCAAATTGGTCGAGCCGTTCTCAAGTGATGCGCTTACAAAGAAACAGCAATTAATTTGTATTATATAAATAAATGTATATATACCGATATAAAATCGTACTGGCCTGCAAAATTATACTTTCGTCCCTAAGTATTAAAAATATCTAACAAAATTAAAGGCTGCAGGTTACGCGTTTTAGTGTTCCAATAGCAAATGACATTGTGGACTGTGGAGTCTGTATACAGTGCGGCAAGGCGGTGGGTCCATGGTGACGTCACGTTTCCGAGCCGGGCGGCGGGGACCTGCGCGTGACCCCTACCGTGTATTCTAGTATCCGTGGAGGAGACGTTACACGGCATGGTGGGTGGAAGAGTTCAGCTGTAGATGAGGGCTATATTGATGACAACTTGCAAACCAAGAATGCAATAGCTCATAAGATTCTGGGAAATCAGAATCCCACAGTAATAACAAGAGTATATCAAGAGGTAGACCTAACGTTGGAGTCTGATGACATTAAGTCAATTGGGTCAGGTCTTATTATACAAAATTGCAAGAAGTGTACATGCAACATAAATATAAATTACTGTTAAACATGTAAAACATTTTAATGTTAATCTTAATAAGTAAACTTAATTGAATTTGTACAATAAACCAAGTGTCTTTAGCCGCAGTCACACTAGGCTGTTTAGCAGCCGCTACTAACTAGCCGCTGGTAAAACCGCCAACAAGCAGCGTAGTCTGACCCAGAACCAGCGGCTGGTTAAGGCTCGGCTCTCTACATTCAAAACGGCGAAGTTGGGTACCAATTTCATTGTTAAATAACCAAAACATACCTTCACTATTAAGCATATTTTTGTGTTGTTTTTGTCAAAAAACTAAAGCTGTTATTTAAAGCTGTATTTTTTTTCTTAAAATAAAATAGATTGTGGGTGTTGATTGCTAAGGTTTTTTGCAATATCTCTTTTTGCAACTGAGTAAAAAATTAATAAAGTGTACTATTTTTTACTATTTATATCATACGTTTATGAAAACAATAAAACGGTTTTTGAAAATGTATTTAGCAATCAACATCCGCATATGACAGTACTTCAAAAAGAAACCAAATTTTTAAATTTATTCCACGAATTCAGAGAAAAAAATGACTTATTCTGTAGCATTGCTCTTATGGGAATCAGATTCAATATGGCGGACAGGGAAGCGCCCCCTTAACGCCAGCGAGCGGGCTAGTATTTCCAGCCGCTGGTTCTGGATCAGACTACTCTGCTTGCTGCCGATTTTACCAGCGGCTAGTTAGTAGCGGCTGCTAAACAGCCTAGTGTGACCGCGGCTTAAGACACTTAACGCTCGGTTGTAGGAAAATGTTATACGTAATTCGAGCGTTAAGTATCTTTAATCGAGAAATTACCGCGCTCCGCTACGTAACTTTTTCCTCTCAAGCGATAAAGACATACTTTACGCTCTTAATACATAAATAACTATTATGGAGAACAATATTTTATTTGTTTCTCCATTTTGTAAATTATTTGTCAAGTTGATGGGGTTTCCAAACATCCGACACTAAAAATATTAAAAAGTACTTTAAAAAAATAACCTTATTTTTATTCGAACCGCAATGGAAATTGGTGAATAGAGAATAATGAATAATAATAAACCTAGTAACATAACCAAAAGGTTTACGATAAATTTTTTGTAATAAAGATGTGAGTTTCGCAGATTTAAATGTTTTCATATTTTACGTACTTTAACAATAATCTATTTTCATTTCGTTTTGTTTAACTATATTCCTCTTGTGTATGACTTACTTATTATATTTTCTAAAGTAGTAGCTCGGTGCAACAGTTTAGTTATATTTTTTATAAATTACTAAAGCTATAGATGTTTGAATTAAATTATAATACAGTAAGAATTCTCCTTGATTTTTGTTTGTATTTGTTTTTATTATGCTAACCTAACCTAAAAAAAGCTGTTTGTTGTGCAGAATAATAAACTAATTATTCTAAATTTTCTAAGACTGTTGCAATGGTAATGAATGTAAATTGTAATCAACAAACAACTGTTGCTAAGCTTTTGGCCCTCATCGGCTATTTTATCTGTTACAGAGCTGGGATTGAACCCTCAAACCAATATTTTTACGCTTTAAAATCTAAATTTTACAAAATTCTTTTTTTAATGTGCGTCTATGACCCTTTAAAAATGTACTTTAATTTTTACTTTCTCCACCCTATACGTAGTATATGGAGAAAGTATTGTTTTCGTAAAAATGTTCGAATTTGAATTTTCAGTTGAATTATCTGTTGTGGTGCTCCCAGAACCCCAAAAAATTGTTTAGTGCAATTATCTGTGTTGGTGCTCCCTGAACCCAAAAATATTTTTAGTGGAATTTTTTGTTTTGGTGCTCCCTGAACCCAAAAAAGTGTTTTCAGAGTGGTGTCGGTCTGTCAGTCTGTCTGTATGTATACACGACCAGAGAGGACACTATTGGTCCGATTTTCATGAAATTTGGTATGTAGGTACTAAACCCTAATATCTCCAGGAGTTTTTTTCATTTTTGGGAATTTTTAATTTTTAAGGGTAATTTACCCCTAAAAACCATAAAAACTACAAAAATGCAAATTTCTCAAAAACCGCTCTAACGATTTTGATCAAATTTTCAGTATTTATAGTGCTTAAGATGCCAAACAAAATGACACCACCCGCTTTTATCTAAACTTCGCCGTTTTATAATTATGGCAAAATGTTTAAAAATAAACAAGTTTGTGTTGTCAATCTAGCATCGCGGCGTCGGCCGCACGGGGTAGCACCAAGGTAGCGAGCACGGCCAGTAATTCAAAGGTCGCGCGATCGAATCCCGCCTGGGACAATTATTTTTTTATACGATTGACGTAGGTAGAATATTATTTTTTGTTTTGTTCTAAAAAGTAGTAAATAAAATGATTAAAAACAATATTATTTTGACTACAGTAAGTTGGGAGAAAGTTTATGTCAGTTAACTGATACCGTTTATTTAAATTTGTATTTAATTATTTTTTGCTCTACGTTGATTCCATATCAGTCAGTCAGGACAAAGCCTCATGTATGCCTGCTCGCTTCATTCACCAACCCGCGCAGCGACCCATGAAAAAACCAATACAAACAGGTTACTGTATACTCTGATGTTTTAACGAAAATAACGATCGATTAAAACAGAGGCAAGGATCTAAGTAATGCGGAGGGGTAGCGGTGCTATAGAGGTACATAAATTAAAGTAAGAACGAAATAGACACGCAAACACCATCCCCAACAATTACCCTGCATGAGTTATAATGTCACCATTAATATTTAAATAATCAATAGCCGACGTTGTAAACTAAATTTATTAATGGAAACAATATAATTTGTGAATCCTTATTGTGTTTAAATTATAACTAGGGGAGACCCCTGCGTGCTCCGCACGCCAAACCCACAATGGAACCTTTAAAAAACAAGTGTTATGTTTTATTTAGAATAAAGTTGTACGATTAATAATAACCTCAAAACTAAGATGATAAATAATGATAAATGTTCAAATTAAATTATTTCTTATATAGCAAGGTCTACACTTTAAAACCCTAACCTAAAAGCTAGAAATACAAAAATAATTGCTTCAAATTTTGAAATCAGCTGTTAATGGAAATATTGGAACAAACAGCTATATTATCTGTTATTTTATTCAATTGGTTGCTATGGTAATAAAAATGTAAATGCATGTTTTGGTTTATCATTCTAGACCTAACCTAAGAATTTTTTCTCCGACTATATTTACAAATATTGAAATAAAAAAAGGTTTTTATGAAAATTAATTATAGCCTATGTTACTCAAAGAAAGTGTAGCTTTTTATTTATTAGTAAAACTATTTTTTCAATTGGTTCAGGAGTGCCAGAGATTACCCCCTACATACAAAAAAAAAAAAAAAAAAAACTTTACCTCTTTATAATATTAGTATAAATGTATGAAAAGTTAATAGAACAGCCATACAACCTTCCAAAAATCACACTTATAAAATGTCTCTTCTATGTGTGTGTGTCAACCTATCTTTTATAGGTTAATAAGTAGCAGATTTAATTTAAAAATATAATTTACATTAACTGTCATATTATTTTACAGAACAGCTGTTTTATGTTTTTAATTTATTTATTTAATACCAAATGTTTTAATGTAAACTGCAGAACAGCTGTTTAATGTAAACAAAGTAGACGTTTTTAAATTCTCGTGTATTACTTATGGGGATTTTTCTTTTTTCGGGGACCTCAAAAACCCCTTAGTTTTTAATTTTAGAAAAAACTTATATTTTTCCCTTGTTCCTTGAATCGATACCTTTAATTTGATAACCCTCCCATCATCCTCCGATTTACCAAATTCCCACAATTTTGAATCTAAAATTTAGGTTACATAATTATATATAAGGATACAGTAATAATTGTTTGTTGATGTCTGTTTGGGTTTGATTTTACATAACCTAAAAAAACCTGTTGGTTGTGAAGAATAATGATTATCTGATTCTAAATTTGCCAAGTTGGTTGCTATGGTAATAAATGTAAATGCTTTCAAAAAGCATGTTTTGGTTCAGTATAGGCCTAACCTAAAATTGTGTTAAGTGTTTGATTCAAATCAGCTATTTTATTTATAACATGTAATAACAGATGTTTGAGTTCTAATACATTAAGCATTTTTCGTTGCTTTTGTTTGAGTTTGATTTTAAGTAACTTGTAAGTGTATGAATTAATATTTATTTTGAGGTTAGTTATCCTAATTCGTACCCAAGTAATCGAATTTCAAATGGATTTTTATACACTTATGGATTTTTATACACAATAATATTATAACATTAAAATAAAACTAGCTGACCCATGCGAATATTTCGCAAGTTCGGAGTAGGCCTACATTTACCTGATTTAACACGTTGATTTAATTCAGTTAATTAAGTTTATTTATTTACATTGGTTTATAAATAACAGTTTTCATATACAATCTTACAGTGTAAACAATCTAACTAACAGCTGTCATGCTAGTTAAACAGATGGTTAGTAGATGGCGCCTTTCATTAGGAACATACAGAGTATAATATAAAAGTTTTTTAAATCAATTTTTGTTATTAAAACATGAATTTTAAGCTGTTTGTCTATTTTTCCCGTGTAGTGGTTAGGGAAAGCTTTAAAATGATGCCTCATTCATGTAATTTGATGATGTATTAAGGAAGTTATGGCGTACCGACAAAAAAATAGCCTTGAGAAATAATATATGCGATTATTATTAGATTTATAGCTTGTAGGAAGTTAATTCGTTATATATTGTATAGGGGTAGCAACCCTATTTCATCCCCTGAGATTGTAGTAATTTTGTAATCTCTAAACACGCCTGGCAATAATATGGATAAACTATGGTTTTTTTTTTAAATTGGTCCAATAGTTTTCGAGTCTATCGAGGACAAAAAAAGCAAACAAACAAACATTAAGTTATATATATTTGCACGGAGAGACAAATCAAAGTTAAATATGGGGGTTTTTAGTAACTTTGACACCCCCCCCTCTAAAATTTCGAATTCTTTGAAAACATTTCTTAGCGAGCACTTATTAGGGCCCTATAGGAAGCTACATACCAAATTTCATTCCAATCCGTTCGGTGGTTTTTGAGAGTGCGTGATGAGTGAGTCAGTGAGTGGTATTTGGATTTTATATGTAAAAATTACAACTCTATACTAACTGGGTGCAAGCTTAATTCTGTTTTTTCAGCTATTATAGTTACTTCCACGGTTCTTTTAGATCGTACCACTTCGTAAAAAAAATTTGTTAAACACTAAAAATTTGCAAATTTCGCAATAATAGAAATTAACAGATTTAAAAATTGTAAATTATGATAAATATTACAGTTTCATTATATACTAGTTGCCTATGAGCAATATGTGTACCCAATTTCAATTTCCTAGGTGGTAGTGTTTTTGAGAAACTGTGATCAGTAAAAACTACCCCTATGCCCCAAAAAATACCCCTAAAAATATGAATATCAAAATTAAATTTCTTTAGTTTTCCTATTTACATCACAAAGTATACACATGCCAAATTTCATCTCTCTAGTTTCTTGGGAAGTGGGAGAATTAGTGATGTTGAGTGAGTGAGGACCTTTTGCCTTTTATATATATAGATTAAATTTGAGAAAAAGAAGAAATTTAAAAAAATCTGATGGTTATAAACTGAATCAAAATTAATAAACTTATTTTAAAATTATCAATAAACTAAATATCGCAAAAAAATACAAACCACTCAATTAAACATAATTACACATCACATATTCAGAACAAATTATATATCTTGCTAGTTAGGGCTAATTACGCAGTATACCATAATATTACATTGGATTCATTAAATGATTTATACAAATATATACAATTTAAACACAAAGTGACACGGGAAATGCATTAGGCTTTATAATTAATGTTTGTTATTGAATAAAATATGTTTTAATTACTACAAGTTGACTGTTCCATTAATAAACTAGTAGAATACGATAATTGGTGATCGTTAGTCAACTGTAAATATATCCTATGAGTAAAATTATTATTTATCCTGTAAAAGTACGAATATTCCAATTAGTTGGAACCTCATCGAGCGGGTTTAGAGAATTTTTAGGGTGCATATCAATTGATATTGTGTTTCGATCAGTAGTCCTAACGGTAATGTGGGTGATTTTATCTGTTTATTAAATAACTATAGTTGTCAATCCAGGTCCCTGACCTAACCAGCAATTTATACTATACTAGCTGGCCCGATCCGGCTTTGCACGGATAGACAAATCAAAGTTAAATGTATATTACCCAAAAAATATATCAATAAATATATTATGTACTATGTATTTCTTATGGCGATGATAACCACCCTGGTTTTTCGCCTAAAAAAAATCTTATGGGGATTTTTAGTCATTTTTACCCCCCCAACCCCCCCCCCCCCCCTAAAATTTCGAAGCTACATTCCGAATTTCATTAAAATCCATTCGGTGGTTTTTGAGATTCCGTGATCAGTGAGTCAATGAGTGGTATTTGGATTTTATATGTATAGATTTGTGTGTCTAGGATGCAAATTTGAGTTTGTGTCACAGTTGTGCTAGGGCGGCAAAGTTTCGAGTGTGACAAATTAAACTTTGCACCCGTGATACACACAACGGTTTTCCTACAGCCATATTTTAAATAACTGTTTTACAAAGGTTAGTTCCATAACAATCAAAATTTTCAAAACATACTGTATCAGTGTGAAAAATGTTACTTGACCGCAAGCCAGCTGTTTAGTCGTGCGGTAAAGTAAAACAAAAACAAAAAGGTATAATTACTTGACTCTGAACACATGTAGTTTAGTTTGCTCACTGCTGTGGGTGTGGAAAAACGCAGTTTGTTAAACAGCTGTATGAAATATATATTCATATGACTTAACGTCGCAATAGTCAATATTTCTGTACTTTTGCTGTCGCATTACGGCCGATTCGGCTATTCTGACATTAACTACTTGCTGGGTAGTTCCCGTTGTCATTATCCAAAAATACATAAACAAACAACACACAATACATAACACAAACTCTGTATATATTTTACTTTCTCCTTGTAGTAGGCCCACTGTCAGGACACATACTACTGTCATTGCTGTCTACCTTTGTATCATGATACTATTTTGTGATAGATGTGATCTCTTTTTTTTTTTTGCTATGTGTTTTGTCTTGTTAAATTATTAACTTATTCTTACAGATTTTTTATTAAAAAATGTTGTGTATTTGTGTTGGTTATTGTAAATTTTTCTTCTTGTTCTTTATAATTGTATTTTGAGAGTATTGATCAAATGTTTAGTTTTATGCTTGTTTTTACTTGATTTATATGACTTTTCAAAATTGTAAAGTACTTTTTGAAACACCCCGTACATTCCTTCGCTTTATTTGAAAACGTTATCGTTCTAAAATAGAACCAAATAAAAATAAATTAAATCCTTCAATTATTAAATAAAGTTGTCAAATTATGATTTATCTGCGATGAAAATAAGTATTCCTACAGTTAGATCAACGTTGAAAAGTAAATTTGATTGCATGACTAATTACCATACAGAAGTTGATTTATGACCCTTGTAAGTGTCCTACAATCAAATTATACCTGGATATTATTTGTCGCCAATAGGAACACTCGCTCGCTCTATCGTGACAAATTGTTATTAAAGAACGCATATTTTTCACTCAATTCCAGTTATAAATTAAGTTATGAATAAAGGGAAAGAATTAGTATCAGTGCTTTGATTTATTGCTTTAAGCTGAAATAATTTGATTACATTGGGATGAACGTGGTGCGCATGCGCCAGATTTAGCGGGTGCTCCTGTAGTGTCAGTTTGTGGTTCTGTTTCAGCGAGGCGGTATCAAGAGACACATGTTTTGAACGATTCCGTATATAAATGTACATCGTGTGTATTTATATAAGGATACGGTTAGACTAAACTTGTAAGTAGTTATTTGTGGTTATTTTAGCCAAAAAGAATAACTTTATTTTTTAAAGTATTTCAATTAATTTGTTAATTAAACTTGTCACTATGTCTCAGAACTCGAGCTAACTATTTTTAGAATTTATTTACTGGGTGGGCCAATATTACGCAAGTTAGGAGTTGACCTACACTTGATTTAATTCAGTTAATTACGTTTATTTATTTACGTTGGTTTATAAATAACAGTTTATTAAAATGTATAACGCTTTACGTAGATTTAATTTGGTTGATTTCAGTAATAGATTACACTTGCATAATATATAGAATGTAAACAATCTGACAAACAGCTGTCGTGTTAGTTAAAGAGATTGTTAATAGATGTTAATGGAAAACGTCTTTCATTAGAAATCATATGAACTTTTTATAGGAAAGTTTTTTTGATATTTTTTTAACGAAAACATTAATTTTAACCTATTTATTCATTTTTCCACAATGGGGGGGGGGGGACATAAGCTTTAAAATGATGTTTGAATAGTAAATTTTGATGAAGAATTAAGGGAGATATCGCTTGGCGACAAAAAACACCTTTAAGAAATAATGTATAAGGATAATATAGATGCAACCTATAAACAAAATAAACGGTACCAGGAACTGGCACATACTTTCTCACAAACATATTTAAATTATTAAACGTCACGGTGACTTGTAGGGTGGGGTAGGAGAGGTGATTTTGTTTGTATTAAAGTTGTTTTCCCATAAAAATCCATAAAATAACGGAAAAACCAACTTTTCTCAAAAACGGCTCGAACGATTTTGATTAAAATTTTACTTTCCGTTATTTTAAGGGTTTTTATGGGAAAATTACCCTTAAAAATAAAAAATTCACAAAAATGAAAAAAACTCCTGGAGATACCGTAGATTAGTACCTCCATACCAAATTTCATCAAAATCGGACGACTGGTTTAGGCTCTAGGTCTGATAACATCCACACAGACACACAGACACACAGACACACACACAGACATCACTCCGAAAACCACTTTTTTAGGTTCAGGGGGACCCAAAACGGATATTTCCACCAAAAACTCAAACTCGAAAATTTTGACGAATACAATACTTTCTCCATATACTATGGTATAGGGGGAGAAAGTAAAAAGACTGATAGTTGTGAAGAATTGTAAAAAAACCTGATTCTAAGTTTGGAAACCATAATTGGTTGCCAATAAATGTGTTTTGGTTCATTGTAGACCTATCCTAATATTATGATCAGTTTTTTTATCCAAATCAACAAACAACTGTTTTATATATAATATGTAACAACCAATGTTTGAATTGAATTATAATTCTGTAAGCATTTATCGTTGATTTTTGTTTGTGTTTTTTTTTTAGATTGTCAATGTAACCTAAAATAAACGGTACCAGGAACTGGCACATACTTTCTCACAAACATATTTAAATTATTAAACAGATTCACGGTGACTTGTAGGGTGGGGTAGGAGAGGTGATTTTGTATTAAAGTAATTGTTTTCCCATAAAAATCCATAAAATAACGGAAAAACCAACTTTTCTCAAAAACGGCTCGAACGATTTTGATTAACATTTTACAGTTTATAGTACTTAAGGTCCCTAATAAACTATAAAATTTTAATAAAAATCGTTAGAGCCGTTTTTGAGAAAAGTTGATTTGTCCGATATTTTAAGGGTTTTTATGGGAAAATTACCCTTAAAAATAAAAAATTCACAAAAATGAAAAAAACACCTGGAGATACAGTGGATTAGTACCTCCATACCAAATTTCATCAAAATCGGACGACTGGTTTAGGCTCTAGGTCTGATAACATCCACACAGACACACAGACACACAGACACACATACAGACACACACACAGACATCACTCCGAAAACCACTTTTTTAGGTTCAGGGGGACCCAAAACGGATATTTCTACCAAAAACTCAAACTCGAAAATTTTGACGAATAGAATACTTTCTCCATATAGTATGGTATAGGGGGAGAACGTAAAAGCTAATACTCTTCATAATTGCTAAGTAATGTTGCTATGGTAATGAATGTAAACAAACATGACGTGTTGCTAAGCTTTTTACACGAACAGGTGTTTTTGTGCACTATGTTCTTGAGTCCATCCAGAAGAGGCTGTTTAGTTTTTCCAACTTTGAAACTTTTTCGGGAAACTTTTCACATTTTTCTTTATATAAAAACCTAGTTACTCTTATTACGAACATTTTAAAACAAAAAATAGCCAAATTGGTCCAGCCGTTCTCAATTGATGCGCTTACAAAGGAACAGCAATTTTCATTTTTATTATATAGATGTACATTTTTCAAAATTCAAAAACACAGAGTGGAATTAAATTAATTAATTAATTAAATTTGGGATTAAATCTACTTAGAAATCAATGAAATAATGTAAGAGAAATTTGTATTGTGATCTTCAATGGTAAAAGCTACAAATAAACTCAAAAATCGAATAAGTATTAGAATAAATACATTTCACAGTATTCTACATAAAAGAATTACATAAATTACATAAAAATATATATGTATATATATTACATAAATATAAATATATTACATAAATGTTAATATAAAAATAATAAAACAAATTGTCATTATTTTTATTGTTATTGCAAATAAGATTATACGGTTCACTAATATTGCATATTATACATTTTACGTACGGCTTTCCGCTTTAATATATAGTGAATAATTACTGTGGTGTCAATGCAATTAGTTGCAGTAGTTTAATTGTACAAAAATGTTTTGGTAAAATATCAAATTTTAAACTAATTGATTCAGCATAGCGACAGAAGTTGAAGAAGTTTATCAAACATTGAAGACAACATTATATAGATAATAAATTCATTTTTCAGTATCAAGGTATCTTAATTGTAATATATAAGTGCAGTTGTTGATCACTCAGTGACATCTTGTTGTTTAATTATATGACGCGTTTCGGGAAGTCTATCCCATCATCAGAATGTCTCGTGAATGGAGATCGTCAAAACATTAAGTACAAAACAACCCTGAGGGGTACACCTATTCACTGTGGTTTTAAATGTGTTTTGTTTTTATGTGTTTGTAATGCTTTGACTTCTCAATTCACGAGATATTCTTATGATGGAATAGACATCCTGAAACGCGTCATATAAATATACAAAAAGAGGTCACTGACGGAACAATATAAGGTACTGTACTATCTATATATATTATACTAGCTGGTCCGATCCGGCTTTGCACGGATAGACAAATCAAAGTTAAATGCATATTAACCAAAAAAATATGTCAATAAATATATTATGCTATGTATTTCTTATAGGGATGTTTAGTAAATTTCACCCCCCTCAAAACCAATCCCCCTGAAAACCTTTCTTAACGAGCACCTACGGCCCTAGAGGAAGCTACATACCAAATTTAATTCCAATCCGTTCGGTGTTTTTTTTTTTTTTTTTTTTTTTAGTAGTAACCCTCTATACATTTTAAGAAATCGTGATTAGACTCTAGAGAAGAAAATAGAAAATCCAATGTACCAATATTTTAAACCCTTCAAAAATATTTCTTAAGACTTATAACAGTACAATATTTTGTTTAATTGGAATATCTATCTCATAAGTAGTATATATTGTTTGAGATTTCACCATGTTTAGACAAATCGTTTATTAGATATGATGATACAAATATAGATTGGGGCAGCAAAATATAAATAGATATTTATATAAAATTTAGACAAAATATAAACGTGTTCTGGGGACCATGATCGATGGTCATTTGCTACTCCCGACCTTGGGTCTTACCATAAGGGCCACTGCAATAGCTCATTTTTCCTATGGAAATTCGCTAAAATGGGGCGAATATTTACTACAGTTAATGACAATAACAATAGGCCTAATGTAGATTACTTGGCAGTATGCACGAAATATTTAAATTTGAGACCTAAAAACTCTACGTCAAATCGTTTATTTCTAAAGTACAATAAAGGCGTTCACAAACATGATTGTTGGTATGAACACGATAGCGAAAATCCGTGAAGACGTGGCTCAAATCCCTGCCAGAAGCTCAAAAATATACAGGTCATTGCTTTCGCCGAACATCGGCAACGTTATTAGTAAGCGGTAGAGGAGACCACGGGTACTAGAATACACGGTAGAGGTCATGAGTAGGCTGCGCAGTAGACTCAGGCATCAGTGACGTCACTCTGGACCCACCCTCACAGCCCGCTGCCTGCCGCTCTTACACCGTACACAGTGTTTTCACTTGTTGGATTTTTATCCCAAATATGGGAAAATTTGGCTGCTTGTAGGATTTTGTTATAGTATTCGATTTTTCCTGAATTTGACATGTTTTCTCTTTTTTTAAATATTTTAAATATGGTTGTCATATAATATATTGTTAATATTTACTTCCACATTTGTTGTATTTCGTACTATTCTTACTGTACACTTCATTTCATCATTATTCACAATTAATTATTTTATATGAAGTACTACAGTGGCAGAAAAAATGTTTCCTGAACAACTTGTATTCTTAGATTGACACAATTAAAATTAATGGTTTCATCAATTTAAGTTAGCATACTTTGATTGCAACTAAATGAACGTTTCTACTAGTTATTTTCAGTATTCGGTTTTAAGGTATGTTTAATCACTTTGCTTTTATTCTTTTATGTTTACGTACCTCAATAGGTCCTTAAGTTTTACAGTTAACCTGAGCTTGTACTATTTTATTACAATGTACTACGAAGACAAAGGCTGAGATATAGCTATAATATCAATGTTGTGTATTCATTGGTAATATTACTATGTATTATTGTTTTTAAAACAGTAAACACTTTTTACATTGACGTTTTAGTCTTTTCCTTCCCAACATTTTTTGTTCCAAGCCTGAGATTTGTAATAAATCTACTAAATATGGTGAATGTTTGAGTTTTGATAGTCTGTTATTACTTACTGTATGTTTGACTGCTATACAAGTTTCAGGAAAACTACTTTTTCAGTACAAGTATGATTTTTTAATCTATATAATAATAAACTGTACCATGAACTGGCACATACTTTCTCACAAACATATTTAAATTATTAAACAGATTCACTGTGACTTCATAATTGTAGGTGGGATAGGAGAGGTGATTTATTAAAGTAGGAGATTAACTAATAAATATTATTATTATTATCTAGAGAGAAAACTATTCTATCGATTTCGAAAAAAATTGCACCAAACACGTCAATTAGGCCTGTATAGATGTACGAAAAAAGGATTTGAAATTTTTTGAAAAACAACCTCCTTTATGGCCAAAAAAACCCAAAAATCAGTTATTATTATTAGCTAAACGAGAATTTTAGAAAGATATGGTTTTTTGCATATGGTAGGGTACATTAAAGGCTACAAATAAGCCAAATTTTATCAAAATCGTTAGAGCCGTTTTTTTATAAAAAAAAATAATAACTGTTTATGGGGGGATGTTTTGCCAAAAAGGGCGTTGTTTTTCAAAAATTTTCAAAACAGTTTTTCGTGCATGTATACAGGCCTACTTGACATGTCTGGTGCAAATTTGTTTGAAATCGATTGAATAGTTTTCGCTCTAGCTTTGTATACATACAGACAGACAGACATTTTGTAAAAACCACTTTTTAGACTCGGGGGGAAGGGCGGTCCAAAACGGATATATCCACAAAAATCTCAACATCGGTTTGTTTGCGATTACTATACTTTCTCTATACTATAGTAGAGTGAGAAAGTAAAAATGAATTGCTGTTCCTTTGTAACCGCATCACTTGAGAACGGCTGGACCAATTTAGCTATTTTTTGTTTAAAATATTGGTAATAATCGGAAATAGGTTTTTATATAAAGAAAAATTTTAAAAATTTCCCGAAAAAGTTTCAAATTTTGAAAAAAACTAAACAGCCTCTTTTGTATGGACTCAAGACCATAGAGCACAAAAACAGCTGTTCGTGTAAAAAGCTTAGCAACACATCATGTTTGTTTAAGTTTACATTCATTACCATATAGCAACATTACTTAGCATTTACAATCGGTTTATTATTCTTCAAACCCAACCCAACAGCATGTTTAGGTTAGATTGACCAACTTAAAGCAAACAAAAGCAAAAAAAACAACTAAAAATGCTTACTGTATTTTAATTCAATTCAATAATTGGTTGTTACATAATATATATAAAATAGCTGGTTTGGATCAAAAATTTAACATAATTTTAGGTTAAGCCTGCAATGAACCAAAACACGTTTATTTGCAACCAATTGTGCTATTTTGTTTTTGTTTGCTTTAAGTTGGTCAATCTAACCTAAAAAAGCTGTTGGTTTTGAAGAATAATAAACTGATTATAAATGCTGAGTAAAGTTGCTATGGTAATGAATGTAAACAAACACGACGTGTGGCTAAGCGTTTTATACGAACAGCTGTTTTTGAACACTATGGTCTTGAATCCATACAAAAAGAGGCTGTTTAGTTTTTCAAAATTTAAAACTTTACGGGAAATTTTTCAAAATTTTCTTTATCTAAAAACCTAGTTCGGACGATTACGAACGAACATTTTAAAACAAAAAATAGCCAAATTTGTCGAGCCGTTCTTAAGGGATGCGCTTACAAAGGAACAGCAATAAATTTGTATTATATAAATAAATGTATATACCGATATAAAATCGTACTGGCCTGCAAAATTATACTTTCGTCCCTAAGTATTAAAAATATCTAACAAAATTAAAGGCTGCAGGTTACGCGTTTTAGTGTTCGAATAGCGAATGACATTGTGGACTGTGGAGTCTGTATACAGTGCGGCAAGGCGGTGGGTCCATGGTGACGGGCGGCGGGGACCTGCGCGTGACCCCTACCGTGTATTCTAGTATCCGTGGAGGAGACGTTACACGGCATGGTGGGTGGAAGAGTTCAGCTGTAGAGGAGGGCTATATTGATGACAACTTGCAAAACAAGAATTCAATAGCTCATAGGATTCTGGGAAATCAGAATCCCACAGTAATAACAAGAGAATATCAAGAGGTAGACCTAACGTTGGAGTTTGATGACATTAAGTCGATTAGGTCAGGTCTTATCATACAAAATTGCAAGAAGTGTACATGCAACATAAATATAAATTTCTTTTAAACATGAAAACATTTTAATGTTAATCTTAATAAGTAAAATTAATTGAATTTGTACAATAAACCAAGTGTCTTTAGCCGCAGTCACACTAGGCTGTTTAGCAGCCGCTGGTAAAACCGCCAACAAGCAGCGTAACCTGACCCAGAACCAGCGGCTGGTTAACGCCAGGGAGCGGGCTAGTATTTCCAGCCGCTGGTTCTGGGTCAGACCACGGTATATAGAATACTAACGGTAGGGTTCACGTGTGGATGCGCAGTAACTCGTGACGTCATCGGGACCCACTTTCTCATAAGCTCCATAAGCTTATCATGTAAAAATTGAAGATCCTTATGTAAAAATTTAATAACTTAAAAAATAATTAACCGATTTTAATAAAATTTTAACCACACATAGAAAACATGTCTTTAATAATAATATAAAAAAATCAGATTGTTACAACAAATTTTAATACCTTTACTGATTAGGCCTATAAAAATTGCTTTCCAATATCTTTATTCGGTGAAAATTTTGTTCATGTCTTCAGTAAAAATTGAATAACTTTAAAAATATTTAACCGATTTTAATAAAGTTTAAACCACATATAGAAAACATGTCTTTAATAATAATATTAAAAAATCTGATTGTTACAACAAATTTTAATACCTTTACTGATTAGGCCTATAAAAATTGCTTTCCGATATATTTATTCCGTGAAACATTTGTTCATGTCTTCAGTAAAAATTGAATAACTTTAAAAATATTTAACCCATTTTAATAAAATTTGAACCACCATATTTATAAAAAACATATCTATAATAACAATTTAAGAAAATCAGGTTGTTAGAAATAAGGTATCAAATTTTAATACCTTTACTGATTAGGCCTATAAAAATTACTATTTCAAGTTTTACGTTTTTACATAAGGCTCTTCAATTTTTACATGATAAGCTTATGGAGCTTATGAGAAAGTGGGTCCCGTTGACGTCACGAGTTACTGCGCATCCACTCGTGAACCCTACCGTTAGTATTCTATATACCGTGGGTCAGACTACTCTGCTTGCTGCCGATTTTACCAGCGGCTAGTTAGTAGCGGCTGCTAAACAGCCTAGTGTGACCGCGGCTAAAGGCACTTAACGCTCGGTTGTAGGAAAATGTTATACGTAATTCGAGCGTAAAGTGTCTTTATCGCTTTCGAGAAATTACCGCGCTCCGCTACGCGTCGGTAGGTCACTGTTTCCTCTCAAGCGATAAAGACATACTTCACGCTCTTCTATATATATAAAATTCAATGTATGTCCGTCTGTTTGTACGTTTGTATGTTTGTCCTTTATGCGTTACCAAACCGTCCATCCGATTGCTTTGAAATTTTGCATAGTAACACAGGTTAACCCTGGGAAGGTTTTAGGCCATTTACCGAAGTCCTAGGACATTAGGGCTACGCCCCAGTGGCCCTCAAAGTTTCAATTTTAATCTTATGGAAGGTCAATCTTAAGGAAGAAGAAGAAAGATTTCTTTTGATTTTATCAGGGGCACAAAAACAGCTGTTCGTATGAAAAGCTTAAAACAGCTGATTTTGATCAACAACTGATTTGGATCAAAAACTGAATATATTTTTTTTTTTTTACAATGAACTAAAACACTTGGGCTAATTATTAGTATCAGGTTGATTTGTCTATCCGTGCAAAGCCGGGTCGGGCCAGCTAGTAATACATAAATAACTATTATGGAGAACAATATTTTATTTGTTTCTCCATTTTGTAAATTATTTGTCAAGTTGATGGGGTTTCCAAACATCCGACACTAAAAATATTAAAAAGTACTTTAAAAAAATAACCTTATTTTTATTCGAACCACAATGGAAATTGGTGAATAGAGAATAATGAATAATAATAAACCTAGTAACATAACCAAAAGGTTTACGATCAATTTTTTGTAATAAAGATGTATATTTCGCAGATTTAAATGTTTTCATATTTTACGTACTTTAACAATAATCTATTTTCATTTCGTTTTGTTTAACTATATTCATCTTGTGTATGACTTACTTATTATCCTTATACAGTATATAATTCTGTAAGCGAAATTTTAGATTCAAAATTGTGGGAATTTGGTAAATCGGAGGATGATGGGAGAGGTATCAAATTAAAGGTATCGATTCAAGGAACGAAGGAAAATATAAGTTTTTTATAAAATTAAAAACTAAGGGGTTTTTGAGGTCCCCGAAAAACTAAAAATCCCCATAAGAAATACATGAGAATTTAAAAACATCTGGTTTGTTTACATTAAAACATTTGGTATTAAATAAATAAATTAAAAACCAATAACAGCTGTTCTGCAGTTTACTTTAAAACATTTGGTATTACATAAATAAATTAAAAACATAAAACAGCTGTTCTGTAAAATAATATGACAGTTAATGTAAATTATATTTTTATGGCCTAAAATGATAAATAACACATGTATTTACATTTATTACCATAGCAACCAAATTGAATAAAATAACAGATAATATAGCTGTTTGTTCCAATATTTCCATTAACAGCTGATTTAAAAATGTGAAGCAATTATTTTTTTATTTCTAGCTTTTAGGTTAGGGTTTTAAAGTGTAGACCTGAGCCTTGCTGGTTATTTTAAACATTATTATAACTGCTGTTATCAAATGTAAGAAATAATTTGATGTGAACATTTATCATTATTTATCATCTTAGTTTTAAGGTTATTATTAATCGTACAACTTTATTATAAATAAAACATAACATTTGTTTTTAGAAGGTTCCATTGGGGGTTGGCGTGCGGAGCACGCAGGGGTCTCCCCTAGTATTTTCTTAAGTAGTAGCTCGGAGCAACAGTTTAGTTATATTTTTTATAAATTACTAAAGCTATAGATGTTTGATTTAAATTATAATACAGTAAGAATTTTCCTTGATTTTTGTTTGTATTTGTTTTTATTATGCTAACCTAACCTAAAAAAGCTGTTTGTTGTGCAGAATAATAAACTAATTATTCTAAATTTTCTAAGACTGTTGCAATGGTAATGAATGTAAATTGTAATCAACAAACATCTGTTGCTAAGCTTTTGGTCCTCATCGGCTATTTTATCTGTTACAGAGCTGGGATTGAACCCTCAAACCAATATTTTTACGCTTTAAAATCTAAATTTTACAAAATTCTTTTTTTAATGTGCGTCTATGACCCTTTAAAAATGTACTTAAATTTTTACTTTCTCCACCCTATACGTAGTATATGGAGAAAGTATTGTTTTCGTAAAAATGGTCGAATTTGAATTTTCAGTTAAATTATCTGTTTTGGTGCTCCCAGAACCCCAAAAAGTTGTTTAGTGCAATTATCTGTGTTGGTGCTCCCTGAACCCAAAAATATTTTTAGTGGAATTTTTTTTTTTTTGGTGCTCCCTGAACCCAAAAAAGGGTTTTTAGAGTGGTGTCTGTCTGTCAGTCTGTCTGTATGTATACACGACCAGAGAGGACACTATTGGTCCGATGTTCATGAAATTTGGTATGTAGGTACTAAACCCTAATATCTCCAGGGATTTTTTCATTTCTTGGAATTTTTAATTTTTAAGGGTAATTTACCCCTAAAAACCGATAAAAAACGACAAAAATGCAAATTTCTCAAAAACTGCTCTAACGATTTTGATAAAATTTTCAGTATTTATAGTGCTTAAATGCCAAACAAAATGACAACACCCGCTTTTATCAAGACTTCGCCGTTTTATAATTATGGAGAAATGTTTAAAAATAAACAAGTTTGTGTTGTCAATCTAGCATCGCGGCGGAGGCCGCACGGGGTAGCACCACGGTAGCGAGCACGGCCAGTAATTCAAAGGTCGCGCGATCGATTCCCGCCTGGGACAATTTATTTAAATTTGTATTTAATTAGTTTTTGCTCCACGTTGATTCTATATTAGTCAGCCAGGACAAATCCTCATGTATGCCTGCTCGCTTCATTCACCAACCCGCGCAGCAACCCATGAAAAAACCAATACAAACAGGTTACTGTATACTCTGATGTTTTAACGAAAATAACGATCGATTAAAACAGAGGCAAGGATCTAAGTAATGCTGAGGGGTAGCGGTGCTATAGAGGTACATAAATTAAAGTAAGAACGAAATAGACACGCAAGCACCATCCCCAACAATTACCCTGCATGAGTTATAATGTCACCATTAATATTTAAATAATCAATAGCCGACGTTGTAAACTAAATTTATTAATGGAAATAATATAATTTGTGAATCCTTATTGTGTTTAAATTATAACTAGGGGAGACCCCTGCGTGCTCCGCACGCCAACCCCCAATGGAACCTTTAAAAAAAAAATGTTATATTTTATTTAGAATAAAGTTGTACGATTAATAATAACCTCAAAACTAAGATGATAAATAATGATAAGTGTTCAAATCAAATTATTTCTTATATTTGATAACAGCAGTTACAATAGTGGTTAAAAGAATCAGCAAGGCTCAGGTCTACACTTTAAAACCCTAACCTAAAAGCTAGAAATACAAAAATAATTGCTTCAAATTTTGAAATCAGCTGTTAATGGAAATATTGGAACAAACAGCTATATTATCTTTTATTTTATTCAATTGGTTGCTATGGTAATAAAAATGTAAATGCATGTTTTGGTTTATCATTCTAGACCTAACCTAAGAATTTTTTCTCCGACTATATTTACAAATATTGAAATAAAAAAAGGTTTTTATGAAAATTAATTATAGCCTATGTTACTCAAAGAAAGTGTTGCTTTTAATTTATAAGTAAAACTATTTTTTCAATTGGTTCAGGAGTGCCAGAGATTACCCC
>JAGFPH010003967.1:22449-37812 GCA_018207615.1 Philaenus spumarius | reverse complement strand
CTTGGAAACCAAAATTTCAATCAGCCGCCATTTTGGATACAAGTGTCATAGAAAATTAAATGCAGTTTTTCTCGTTTTAAAGAGACCTTTAAGATGATTTATCACACAATGGGTGTTCACATTTAAACTATTTGAGTTACAACCCCTTGGCCACCCCCTGAGAAGGGGTTGAAATTCAGTTGTCTGTCAAAAGGTAGAGTATTTGACCAATAACTTATACTGAAAGTTACAGTATTACATCTATAACAATTTCCAATTTATTGAGGTGTTCCCATACATATGGACCACCCTGTATATGAAATTCCCGATAAAAAAAGTAAAAAAATATAAAAATTAAGGACAAAATTAGGGGTTTTATGGTCAAGTGTTGGGGATATTGCGTGTCTATTTCAACCTCTGTCTTAAATTTTGTACAATTCATAAGTACCCCACTACCCACTTTATATCCAAGTGCCTTTGCCCTAAGCAATAATCATTTCCGTAAAAATAACACAATATACAATAATATGTTTTCATTTTCATCACCATGGATGAAAAGCCCCTAGTTGGTAAATATAACCTTATGTGGGTTGGTCAAATCTTACTATTTATTTTATAAATTATATACTGGGTGTCCAGCTTCGATTGACAGAAACTTTACCATGTTATTTGTCAGCTAAATACAAGCAAATCTATAATCCAAATAGACTCATCACGAAATCTCAAAAACCACCAAACGGATTGGAATGAAATTTCGCATGTAGCTTCCTCTAGGGCCGTAGGTACTTGCTAAGAAAAGTTTTTAAAAAAATCGAAATTTTAGGGTGGTTTGGGGGGGGGGGGGCAAAGTTAATAAATATCCCCATAAGAAAAAGGACATAGTACAATATATTTATTGATATATTTTTTTGGTTAATATACATTTAACTTTGATTTGTTTATCCGTGCAAAACCGGTTCGGACCAGCTAGTAATACAATGTAACACGTGTCCTATCTCGATCTCGGGGTTTCTGTCTGTCCGTCTGTATGTGATTTTTACAAATACATTAATATCTCGGAATCGGTTTAAGATATAATACTGAAACTGGGTTTACATTTATTCATCAATATAGGGTGAATTTTACTTAGACAAATTGTTTTCCTGCAACAATCCGTTTCGAATTTAGTATTTGAATGTAAGGCCATTAGGGTGCCGAAGGTGATCATATTAATGAAACAGTAATAAAAAGCAATACATTCAACCATTAAAATCTCCTTTATTTACGACTCAAAATTATTAAAAACCAAATTAGTATCACATCTTATAAGTCGAAAAGATGTAAAAAATAGTAAAAACTTAAATGCCTAAAAATTACATAACAACTCCTATTCGTTGTACAGAATATGGTAATCGAGGTTTCCGAATAAAGAAGAGTCAAGTTTTATGTGGACGACAGATTTAGACAGTATTTTTGCAATAAGCGCTGTGTTGTCTCAATCAATAAATTCACGGTGGATTTCCTGTTTAGGGTCTGTAAAACTGTACTTCTTAATATTTTGCGCCTTTGTTCTTGAATTTATTGAAACACAGTTCAACAAATTATTGCAGTTTCACCAAAATAAAATATTTGGGTCAATACAAGTTAAGTAAATGAGATATGGTTAACTTAAACATTTGTATGATTTCTAATGCCATGATATTAATTTTGTTCTGCACCTTTATAAAATGTAAACAAGACGAAAAGATGGAACACTTTTTCGAGACTACAGCTCGTGTTTTTTTTAAATGCTCAAAACGTGACGTTTTTGGCGCTCACATCACGTTGCTTTCACGCTAGAAAGCTCAAACGCTTTTCAACTTTACGCAATAAAATTACGAAGATTTTGCGACCACAAGAAGTTTGCTACGACGTCTGTGAGTGCAGATATCGTGTCCACAGACAGACAGACACACATACAGACACACGGACACCCAATTTTACCCCCACTTTTTATGAATTTTCTCGACGTTCTCGAGGTCTCTAACTAAACAAGATAAAGCAATGAAATTTTTTAGAATTTTTGCAAGATTTCAATACTTCGGCATTTTAATACGAGACGAAGTAAAATTTCACCAGGGCAAAATGATGGTCTAATGAGCAAACAGAACTAACATCATTGTATTAATACGAAAACATCGAAATTTTGTAGTATTAATTGACCGAGCGAAGCGAGGTTTCCGTTTTAGCTCGACTGCTCGGCATTTCGTCTGTGTGTCTGTCTGTCTACCTCTTTCACGATTACGGCCAAACACCTTGACCGATTCTGATGATTTTTTGCATAAATGTTCCTTATTCCTAGGCCGAGCGATGTATGTTTTATGTATACGGTTTTTTCCATTTTTTATTTCTAACGTATTAAATAAAATAAAAATGGCGTCCGCACCGTTTCTCTCAGTGTAAGCTTTTTTCCAAAGCCAGTTTGTGGCTTAACTGTAAGTAGAATTTAAAAACTAATAACATTTTGCGAGCAGTAAATTTTATTTTAAACTAAATTGTATTTTTGATTTTTTTCCGTATCTCTAACGGTAAGCTCACAAAATGGCCGCAAACTTCAAATTTTTAAAAATCGTCCAGGTTTTTGTATTTTAATCATGTTTTTATACGTTTATTCTAAACCAATTCAAAAGTGTTCCATAGCATTTTTGTAGATAAAGGTTCAAGGAGTTCATATATGCCAGTAAAAAATGACTGAAGTAAAATGAACAAAGTTATTAGCTCAAGAATCAAGCATGTTCAGTAACGAAAGGAAAAAGTTCAAATTTAGGACTACATAAAAAATAGTAACATTTTTTTTTGTAATTTTATTTTATAAAAGTAAAACAATTTCCTAATTTAGTTCTAAATAAAACTGTATAAAAATATTTATCAATTTCAAATTTCTTATTTTAAAAACACCAGTTTTTATGTTCGTATTACAAGATTGCTAGCAAAACTAGGCCTATTTTGAATATTAATTTAGGAATACTATATCATTTGCCAAAAAATTACATATTAGTATAAGAAAGTGTAGAGAATAAATCAAAGAATTGAACTGTATACTTGTAAATTATTACTTGAAAGTATTTGTCTTAGCTTTTCTTGAATTACAAAATGAGATGAAACAAATGAAACCTCGCGTGATAAAGGACATACAAAAAATGACCGTTGAACAGCGTGGGAAGTGTTGTGCATGGGTTGAGATCACTATCACGACGTTTTAACATCGTTTGTTTTCATTATTGGAATATGATATGGAACTGTAAATACATTCTTAAGCTTTAGTTATTTAAGTATGTAAATATTTAATTCTATGTTTTTCCTCAATAACGCGATATTTTTAGCTACCTTACGCATTATTAACCTAAATAAAACACAATTCCCCCTAAAAGAAAATTGTGTTAACTGCTACAGTTAAAGCTCAAGAAGAAAAAAACGAGAACTAGAATACCCATAATCGCGGGAATTGCAAACTAATGTTTCACAGGTTACCTTCTGCTTACTTCCTTACTGGTATACTATTTTTAACTCAAGCTCAAAACCACATTTGTTATTTCAACGAGCGATGTCTACTGTTCACAGAACTACTAGTTATATTGAGAAAGAACCTTAGCAATAAGTGCAGTATGTTTCGTAGTAATGGCTTAGCTTCGCATATCGTTGTCCTAGTCTCACTGGAACTGAAATACATTTTTAAAATGTCATGTGGGATACCGATTCATAAAAGTACGATCATGTTGAATTAAAGTCAGTAGATACTTGTAACCATAACGACAATGAACTAAATTTAATTATTGAAAATTTCCATTGTTAGAATATTTTCATCACGAATTTTTTCTTTGTTTTACGAATAAATAGAATGTCAGGCTAACAACAGACGAGACACCGGTGTACGGGACACTTTCCGGTGTCCCAGCTTCTCGCAGGGAGAGACACCGTAGAGCCACAGAATCTGGTAGCGCGCTACTCAGTGTCTCATCTGTTGACACACATTTAATTGATAGTACATTTAGTGTCCCATACACCGGTGTCTCGTCTGTTGTTAGCCTCAGTCACTTTATTGGATTCAGTCTATGATGCTAATATTATTAAAATATGTTAAGTAAGATATCCTGCAGTAAAGTTATCATGGCAACGCAAACACTATTTCACTGTTCCACTTAGTGTAAATTATATTTCATGTTACTTGTAACTGATAATACACGGTATTGCGTTAGTTACTATTTAATACAAAGAAAGCATCCACGACTAAACTTCAAATACAAATGTTTTAAATTAAATTTGTTTCAAGAAAGAAATACTCAACAGTGACTGAATTATAACGTAAATTTAGTAAATACCAAAATAAAATACATAAGTAAACTAAAACTGTAATATTACACACTTCAATATTAATTTAATTTTGAGGAATACACCACTGAATTGGTTATATTAATTTCTCTTACGTTTTAGTACTTAGGCTGTTATTTATTTTACGTCATTGTATCGATTAAACCATAAAAAAGTAAAAAGTAACTATAGTCTGTAAGGAGTAACCTGTCCTAAGGATCGCTCGGCTACCTGAGGCTGGCCCGGGTCAAACCCCAGCCCTTGTCTCGCTTCTGAATCTCCACTATTAAATTAACTTTCTTTTCATGATCATAATTTGCAAATTTCCATCGAATAATTGAAAAGTAGATGAAAAATAAGAATGATACCAAACATGGCACAATTTGGTAAAAAAACCAAACATTATAGTAACAATTGAGTTGGTTTTGTGTAACGATATTAAATTCAATGTTGTAAAAAATGTATACATAACAATATTATTAAATAACACAGTATTTAAATATAGTTTATTAGTTATATGATTTTGAAGCAACGAATGTCACAAGGAAAGCTTGTGTTTCATATCATTACGGTACCACCACTTAGACATTGGACTATCGGATGTGTGACTCAGAGTGGCTAATATGTTTCCGCGAAGTGAAGTGAGTAATTAACAGTTTAAGAATTTCCGGGGGTTAGAATAACTATTCACAAAATATTAATAACACAACCTGTTTATTTCATACTTTAACAATATGTTCAGAAAATACATAAATAACGAACAAATATGCACGTGGTGTATTTTTTATAAATTTGTTGCGAATCCTCCCTTGTACGTACATCACAGAAATGTTTAGTGTGGAGTGAAATTTCATTATCTCATTAAAATTTTTCTAGGAGTGCCTGCATTGCAAATAAATACATAATTTAATCTTAAAGTGAGTCGTATTTAGCTTTCAGACAAATATACTAATGTTGCTAGAGTAATTATTGAGGTCAGTCTTTAAAGAACGCCAGGAAAATAGGTTGTTCACTGAATGACATTGTCACCATAAACTTATAGACAATCTGTTAATAACATATAAACCTATCTGAATTTAAAACAAGTTATCAGCATATACAAGTAGTACTAGTATACAAAATACTAAAGTTAATGTTGTTTCATAATGTTATAGTTGTTTGTGTATCTAAGGTGCAAAGTTGAGTATGTCGCACGAAGTAAACATTTGACGCCTGAGTCGTAGGCGAAGGCGTTACAGTTTATTGAGGGCGACTGAGTAAACTTTGCACCCGTATAATACACAACGTTTTCCCTACAGTTACATTTTAAACTAGTGTTTTAGTTTTTAAAAAGATCTGTTTTACTAAACAAAACGTGTTTACAGAGGTTAGTCCCACAACAATTAAAATTTTCAGAACATTGCCTACATCAGCTATTTACTTTGCACATGGTGGCATAGTAAATAGCTGATCTAGACTACAGTATGGTTTTACCGCCAGGGCTCTATAAAAAGGGCTATACCATTTTGTTCATTTACCGTGACCCAGTATCGATCGCATATGACGTCACCATGCTGATACACGACAGCTGGTAATATTTCAGTAATGTGCGCGCAGTCGTTAATTCGCTGTTGTAACTCGATGGAAAGGCTTCAGTAAAATAAAATTTAGATATTATTAATCTACATAAAGTACGGATTCTAACAGTATAATTTTTTTTTTATTTTAACAGGTATTTTGAATTTTATTAATTG
This sequence comes from Philaenus spumarius, assembly GCA_018207615.1. NCBI lineage: Eukaryota > Metazoa > Arthropoda > Insecta > Hemiptera > Aphrophoridae > Philaenus > Philaenus spumarius. Next base: position 31,774 of record JAGFPH010003967.1, on the reverse strand, counting down.
AAAATATTTGAGAATTATAACAGACTGACATGGAAAAGTTACTAAGCAAGGAAATTTCTAATTTTTGGGTTATAAACAAACTTCGAGCGGGAAAGTTGTAGCGAATGAATTGATCTAAACTATCCAATTCATTGATTTGTGATAAAATGATTACATAATTATTATGAAATTGTTTTTTAAATGAGCGCGAGGAGGTGCGGCGCTGCCACTCCCGAAGTACAGTTGTTTCATACGGGAATAACGTTTATGTAGATATTGTTATTTTAATGAAGGTAATATAGTAAATCACTTTTCTATACCAGCTAGAAAAAAAGTAAGCATTTTATTTTAACATAAACTAATTATAATTTATATTTGATATTATTGAAGTGGCGTGTATCAGCATGGTGACGTCAGAGTGAAACTGGCGGCACAGTGCCGAGATCAAAGAAACGGTTTAGCCCTTGTTATAGAGCCCTGGTTTACCTCACTCTGTGCGGGAGGTATAATTACTTGTCGCTGAACACAATGTAGTTTAGTTTGCGAACTGTTGGGAGTGAGCAAAAACGCACTTTATTAAGTAGCTGTAGGAAAAAACTATTACCCAAAAAGGTAAATATACAACATAATTGTTTTACAATTTTATTTTATCTGAAGAACATTCATTTTAAAAATTAATATTAAGTAAAAACAGTTGACTATAAATATTGAATACTTCCTAAATGTGCGAAACTTAAATCTTTTTTCTAAAAATATTAACATGTCAATTTAAAAATGGTATTTTAATTTTATGGCACAAAATTAATATTAAATTATACTTGCACTTACCTTCAGTATTTTTAGTGTCAGAAACCAATTGAAAATATCTGCTCTAATATTGCGATTGTCTTCAAATACGAAAATTTCGATTTTGTTTACAAATGTTAACATAAAAGTTAAAGCCCTGTTTTGTTTAACCGTACAGGTGGTGGGCGAAAGAGTTAAACACTTTTTCGATATGCACTAACTATAAGTTCAAACACATTATCATTGTTTATCTGTATAATAATGCTTTAAGATAAGTTTATTATTCTTTGCAGCAAACTTTGACACATTTAGTTATCACAAAAGTTATTTATTGTTATACTCCCACTTCTTCGCCATACATCAAATTATCACCTTTCTTCAAATGGCCTGATTCTAATCTTGTGAATGTCTAAGGTGATTTATTCAAGCAGCTTTACCTATTTTAACCGATCTCACCTTCAGCACAAAAGTTTTTAATTGCCACAGTTTAAATCGAGGTTTTGCATGCATAGCCAATACCCCTGCAATATATCACTGCGCTTAACGAGGCGGGTTTATTTTAACCCTTACTTTGTAACTATGTCGTGTTTGTTATCTTTACAAGTATGAAAACAAAACCAAACATATTATTCTGTTATGGAAAGTTGGTTAAACATATTAAATTTTGTATTATTACAATGAGCAATTAAATTACGTCAATCTATAAACCAGCTATTGATATATTTGTATTATATGTTATATGATACCTTTAGGATATAAAATACTTTAATATCACAGGTATTTCATTTTGGAAAAACAATTACGTTATTTATATTTGCTAACCATGAAACTATCTGCGATATAAAATACTTGAAGTACAAATAAATTAAGTTGAGGTACAAAGTAAACCGACAGAAGTTAGTATATAACTTGAGACAAATTACGGCAAAATAACGCTAAGAGGCATATTACACTATCAAAGTTATTTGTCAAATATTGGGTCAAACTTTTATCAAAGATCTTTGATAAAATATTTGCCAAAGAAAACATATTACACATGTCCAATTTATTTGATCATCTGGGTTATTGACTAGATATATTTTGGGGTTATGTTTCGGTTAATTCTTTTATTATTATTTATTAACTAGTATTAAATAATTTCAGTTGAAAGATCGTGATTCGCATTATAACGGGTAATAACATTTCAAAAACAAAAACTAAGTATCTTTAATATTTTACAAAAAACAAAGATATAGGCTAAGCTTATACTGCCAACCAAAATATTACAGACTGCAAAAAAAAAATGTATTTTGTCCTAAAGATTTTTGCCTTACTTTCTGATTTTGTACGCATTCGTGTGAATGTTCCACATTCTTCCTTTTTTTAATGTAAAATTAAAGTTTTTTTAGCTTCAATACTCCATGTCAGTTTTGCCATCGTATTTATAAATATACTACCTGGCCCGATCCGGCTTTTTGCACGGATAGATAATCAAAATTAAATGTAAAATAAAACATGAACACAGAATCTCACAATAAATACGTTTACTAACCTCAAACTCGTTTCAACGACAATGTCGCCATCCTCAGTGATGCGCGGGCGACATTGTCGTTGAAACGCGTTTGAGTTTAGTAAACGTATTTATTGTGAGATTTTGTGTTCAGGTTTTATTTTATCTAAGTTACTTTCTCACAAGTCAAGCGCATTAGTTATTTATTAAAGTTAAATGTATATTAACCAAGACAATATATCAATAAATATATTATAATATGTATTTCGTATGGGGATCTTTAATAACTTTGATCTCCCCAAACCCCCCCTAAAATTTAGAATTTTTTGAAAACCTATCTTAGCGAGCACCTACGGCCCTAGAGGAAGCTACATACCTAATTTCATTCCAATCCGTTCAGTTGTTTTTGAGATTTCGCGATGAGTGAGTCAGTGAGTGGTATTTGGATTTGATATATATAGAAAAGGAAAGGGACACAATGAATATAATAATATGAAAACTGAAACCCGTATATTTTGAGGTTAGTAGTTTACCTAAAAAATGCGTACTATATTAATATTTCAGTACTTTATTCTTATTCTTTTTTGAATATGTTTGTCAAAATGTATAATATGTCAAAGATTCATCAAAGTTTGATGAACGAATTATTTTGTCGAAGAATCATCAAATTTATTTGGTGGAAAATCTTTGATCAAATTTGACGTTTACTTGATAGTGTAATATGTATACCTGACAGTTCATTTAATTATTAATTTCAATGTAATTCTTAGCAAATTTTCAGAGAAAAGATGAGGTATTGTAGTGACTATTATGGCGGGAAGTAAGGTCGGGGGTAAATGAGCACCGATCTTGGTCAACAGAATACGTTTTGGGGTGTCATTAAAAATTGCATATATGTGTTCGCACTCTAACGGCCGCATTACACGCGATTCGGTAAACATTTCGGAAACAAGTTTGTTTTCTAAGTCGTTGGAACGAGTTCGTTGGCCAAATATTCCAACAACCAGAAGCACGTTTTTTGACAGGAAGTAACAATTTTTTTGATTTTGCGTACTAGAATTATTAACCTTTTTTGGGGGTTTATATAAAAAAATGACACGACTTTATAGCCCATCTGTTTCCCCCAAAATCAACTAAAAAGTTAAAAGTTAAGTGAGCCAGGGATGGAGGCAGAGGGCAAACAAATTTTACTAATATACTTCGTACAAGGAGGCAGCCATTTAGCGCCTTCGTGAGTAGACCAATTTTCCAACTAATTGGTTAAAACCCCAAAGCATATAAACTTAATTTTGGAAATTAGCTCAACTCACGGTTTAGCTGCGTGATCGAATTTATCAGCTGGTCTGGGAAATTATTGCAAGTACCACGATCTTAGCTATCTAATGGGCGGTTAAAAGGTGTTTTAAATAAATACAGAGTGTTACGAACATTAATGAACGATAGTTTTCATTTAAAACTAATGTTCGATGTACAGGGCGCTTCAAAACTTTACATAACAGCTGTTTTATAGGTTATTTACAAGCGAATGTATCAATAATTGTTTGTATCGATTGATTACTATCGCTAAAGTGTTCGTTCAATTAATAGTTGTAGAAACGAAAAATAACAGCTGATGGCCTCGACTCCAGCTGATGTTTTTTGTTCCTAGGACCAAAAATTTCTACTTTATCAACTCAATGCATGTAAATGTATACTAAATAAATGTATAGAATGCATGTTATATAGAATAACATAACTTGATTGATAGTCTTTGCAATTCAAATAGTTTCAAATGGAATCTTGATTTGCAAATGATGAAGGTAACAATCACAGTTTAAAGTACAGCTACACACTTTCAATTGACACGGAGCAACCACGATTGTGAAATAGCCGTGCAACCTTAATAATATAATACAGTAACAAACGGAAAATCCAATTTGCATTCGGAGACGTGAGTACATCCTGCAGGAGAAAAGTCCCTCAATCCCTTTGTTGTTAACGAAGTAATCTGTACACTATATTCAGAAAGGAGAGCCGTCGCTTCGTTAGCTTGTGGGCACGATCCCGTGTAGTCAAACAGGGAGGAGTAATAATTTCATATCTAATGTCATAACTCTTAAGTTTTGGTATAGATTTTTAAGCAAATAAATATATTAAATAAATAGTTATGAATCTAAAAGAGGTTTCAAATTTTCATTTGAGTCAGTCTAATGTAAATATAGAACCGTGTGTAAATTTAAAAGTACAAACAGCCGAAAAGGTAAAGACCGTAGGCCCATGTTTATATTTGGATATATGTTTGTCTCGATCCACAAAAGAAGACCAGAGAGTTCGCGGACACTCTGTATATCACCTGGTTAAATATATTTTTCTGGAAACTTAAAAGTAAATCATTTTCATAATACTTTAACACCATAATTTTACTTTCAGTCTCATATTAATATTTTTAAAAACGTTTTGACGTGATAAATGTTTGCGGCGTTCATAAAACATTTTATCTTTTAATAAAGTGTCAAGAAGTGTCTTCAAGTGGTTCGTTCATTTCAGAACTTGCGGATTTATGATACAGAATTATGTTTTTATTACAGTGTGATATTTTTGTGATGTACATTAGAAATGGTTTAAGTAGAAATGGCATTATTGTATTACCAAACAGTGCTACTGTACATATTTTCTTAAGTGGTATAAATATATGTTGCCATTCAGTTCAGAAAAAATATAAATTGAAAAACATTGCGTGTGTTTAAGACCACACGTTAGAAGTGATAACTTCTATGACCAATTTATATTTTTATCAGTACTAATATTAGAGGAGAATAAATGTCAACAAATTACCCAAGTCAATATATTGTCAAAAAATATTATATCATATTTTGAAATTGCATAGTTATAATATAATAGAGCAAGGCCTAATATTTGAAACTATTTCGTGTAGATAACCATTGCGTTTGCAAACATTGTATTTATTAAAAAAATATATGTCAAAGAAAATTGATACATATTTTAACGCTGATAAAATTAGTCGGAAAAGAGGAAGATCAAACAGCTCCCCGAAAGTGCAGATTTCACTGTTTCTTTTGATTTTTTTAATTTTTGGAAGAGCTAAGGGAGGTATGGCAATGGGTGTCAAAAATAAGTTGAGTAATTCTATAAAGTTTATTAAATTGAATGGTTGGGAACTTATACAAATTAATATTAGGGACAGTATATTAACGCTGGTGCCATTCTATCTTAATGGGAGTAAAGAGTCGGAATGGGATGTAGATTTTTTTTAGGATAGAAAGTTTAATTAATGATTTGACAGAAAATATGATTATTTTGATAGGGGATTTTAATGGTAGAGTGGCTGACAGGCAGCTGGTACCGGGTGAAGTTATGCGCGATAGAATGCTAAATAAGAAAAGATGCTAAAAGGATCTGGTTATAAATGGGAAAGGGAAGAAACTGATAGATATGTGGGAAAATATGGATTTAATTGTATTAAATGGTAGGATGGAGGGGGATAAGAATGGAGAGTTTACGTACATAGGGGGACTGGAGCCTCAGTAATACGAGTAGATTTTTGCTGTGTTTCAACCCAGGCACTAGAATTTGTAAATAATTTTTCAGTGTTAATTAAGCGTTATTCAGACCATATGTCAATTGAATTGATTTTCGATGTGGGTGAGAATATTAGCAGGGGAGATATTGCCTCTTCTACCAAAATTGAAATGGGCGAAAAATGATGACATCTCATTTAAAACGAAATTACGTGAAATATGTAAATGTAAAAATGGCTCATTTGGTAATGTAAATACTTAATGCCAAACATTGTGTGGTATGATTTACAAGGCAGCATCGTATGGGCTGACACGAGGGCTAACTAGAAAGTTAGAGAGGAGGCAGCCGTGGTTTGACAATGAATGTATGAAAGTAAGGGCAAGGGTATTAAAAATACTTAATTTGTTTAGGCGTAGTAATGTGGAGTTTGTAAAAAAATATTACATCGAAGCTAATAAACAATATAAGAAATTATGTAAAGAAAAACAAGCGTATTATGCAAAAGAACTAATGAATAGTTTTAATAGTGTGAAAGATTAAAAGGAGTTTTGGAAATTAGTTAATAAATTTAAAAATAAGTTTTTTTAGGTGTGAAGGAAATATTGGGGCAGGAGACTGGGTTAAATATTTTCAAGAGCTGCTTACTACAAAGGGGGATACCGGTCCGACTGCTTTTGCAATGCCATTTGTGAAAAATGAAGGTTTGGATAAAAAAATTCTATGAAGAACTTCATGATGTTTTAAAGAAAGCAAAAAACAATAAGGCCCCTGGTTTGGATAGGATTCCTTTTTAATTTTATAAACAAGCACCGAAAGAGTTTCTGGAATTGTTGTTAAAACTTTTTAGTTATATATTGGATTATGAAATTGTGCCTAACTCATTTACAAAGTATATTATATTTCCACTACACAAGAAGGGTTCAACAGAAATTGTTAATAATACAGAGGAATATCATTTATAGATGCTGTGTCAAAACTTTTTACGGTGATACTATTACATAGGTTTGGAAGTTTGGGTGGAGAATAATATCATCCTGATCGAATACCAAGCTGGTTTTATAATATTGTGAAGCTTAAGAGTAGGAAAGGAGGGAAGAAAGTGTACTGCTTTTTCGTGGATTTTCAAGCAGCATTTGATCGGATGGGTAGGGCGGAATTATTTTACAAATTATACAACTTGGGAATATCCTCAAAATTTGTGAGTTTATTAAAAAATATATATGAGGGTGCCGCATCACAGGTGTGGTTCAATGATGGGCTAACGGATGAATTTGCAACCACTACTGGTGTTAGACAGGGCTGCCTTCTTTCTCCGTTGTTGTTTGCTTTGATCGTAAATGATATTCACGATGCGGTTGACGGAGGTTTGTTGGTAGGGGATTTAAATGTTAGTTTACTTTTGTATGCCGATGATTTAGTATTATTAATTGGCATCAGAGCAAAAAATATTTAAAAAAAAATGATTGATAGGTTTAAAACTTATTGTGAAAGGTGGAATTTATTGGTAAATTTGGAAAAGTCAAAGGTAATGGTATTTAGGTATGGTGGTCGTTTGAGCACAAATTAAAAATGGAAATTTGGGGATGTAATAATAGAAATAGTAAACCAGTACAAGTACCTTGGATTTACATTCACACCACAATTATCACTCAATTCACATCTTACAGAGAGAATTACGGTAGCGAAATATGCATTAAATTCTTCATGGAGGAATTTTATGGTTAAATATAAACAAAACAGGTGGTCTTTGTTGCAGCATGTAAATCAATAGTCACATATGGGTCACAAGTTTGGAGTTATAGACAAAATCATATTATAGACAATTTTCAACTTTTTTTTTAAAGAGAATGTTTGGCCTACCAAATAATACACATAATAGTGTATTATATTTAGAGACAAAGGCAAAATCTTTGAATTTAGAAACTTTAAAAATAAATTTTAAATATTATATAATTAGGTGCCTAAGCATGGCAGACAATAGATTACCAAAACAACTAGTTAGGCAGGTAATTAAAAGGAATATTTCTTGGGCTAAGTTCTGTTTGGAAATGGGGGATAAAATGCACTACGATTTAGATTTTTTAATGATAAAAAAATGGACAGAGAAATAAAATATTGAATGAATTATTAAAAAAATTGGGAGAAGAAGCGTTAAATTCATGGACAGAGCGGATTTTAAGTTCTGAGGGGCATGATGTTTATAATAAACTTGAATATAATCTTGGGGAGGCAGCTTATGTTAGTGACAAATACACGCGAGAATTTATTAGTTTAATATTCTGAGCAAGGAGTGCCACGCTGCCTCTAAACGCTAGACCAGGCAGGAATGGAATTGAAAGGATGTGCTCTTTATGCAATTCCCGGGAGGAGGAAACCATGATGCATTTTATAGGAGAATGTTTAATATTAGGTGGCATTCGAGAAAAATATTTTAAATGTAAAGTAATTGATGGGGACAGATTGATAAGGATATTGAACGGGGAAAACTGGTATAGTTTAGTAAATTTCTTGCGAAGTGCGCTCAAGTATAGGAAGGCATTTATTTATGAGTTTAATTATTAGTACTTCCTCTTTGTTCAGGGTAACAAATCCAACCTGGCAGACTACCTACGGGTCATGCTGTAAGTGTGTAACTTTATTTTGGTATGAGTTATTATTTTGGTTAGTTGTGTTGTATTTCTTTTAATTCAATGTTTTGTCTTGTATGTTGTGCAATAAACACACTTTATTATTATTATTATTATTTATATTATATAATAATATAGTAATTATAATATTATAATAAAGTAATATTATTATAATTATAATATTATTATGTAATAATATTATAATAAAATTATAGTAAGTATACGAAAAATAGTGATCATTATAATGTAAGCAGTATTTATTTTGTGACTAATGATTTTGAGTGAGGTATTAGTGTATGTACTCTACATAGAATTCTAAGAATAATTCAATATGTAAGGGATAATTATTATAATAATAATTATAATAACGTATTATAATATATTATGTATTGTATATTAACTCTCCACCCACTTACTTGTCTATATATACTACTTAGCTGACAGAACAATGTTCGCTATTGCAATAATATGGTTACCTACTGACAGCAAATGTTACATTTTAAAGTATTTAGCTGATTCTGTGTATATTTTGAGACAGTGGTTTTTTACCGCTTGCCTATGTGCTTTTACGCGATTTGTATTAGAAAAATGCTTTCGTCTTTTTTCCTCGTTTTTTGGTATTTGTTCTGGATGCGACCGAACGTTTGAGGGTTTATACCCATTTCACAAAGTTAATGTACTAAAACCCTACAGAAAACATTTTTTTTAGTTAGAATTTTGCGTTTTGGGTTAAATATTGTAAAAATTACTGCAGTTACAGCACTGGGACCTATTTTATGAAATTTATCTGCTCATTTTACTTAAATTAAATTACATTTTACACCTTAATTAACGCCCTACATATTTCAATAGGGATTCGTTTCTGTGAGTAATCTGAAACACGGATGAAATCTTTCGCCAGCTGTGACTCTCTAATGAAGCATTT
>JAGFPH010003967.1:11416-22349 GCA_018207615.1 Philaenus spumarius | reverse complement strand
ACACGGATGAAATCTTTCGCCAGCTGTGACTCTCTAATGAAGCATTTCCAGACCTATGAATATATGAACTTTTTCCATTATTTTTACCAGTAGAATCAGTTCAGAAAGGGTTTGGAACATTATGTAAATAACTTATTATTGTAGCTCAAAATAACTTTAAAATATTTTGTTTCTAGGGTAATTCTGGGTATTGTTGACAACTACCAAGAAATTCAAATTCTTTTTTTTGTCAATATCTCTGTTGGCCTTTGAGTTACAGATAAAATAAAAAAATACCATTGAGTTTGTCATTAAAAAAGTAAAATTTTTTGTCTCTTGTAATTTTTTTTCTAAAATTAGCGGTTTTTGAGATATTTTAAAAAAATTCTAAACGGTCGCCATTTTGAAAATGTTTAAAATATTGTTCTAATTTTTCGTACAGTGATAAAAGGTTACGCATAAAATAGGTGTACAAAGTTTGAGCTCAATAATTTGTCTACTTCTAAAAATATTAAGTATTTTGTAAAAAAACACATACAGACAGACAGACCGAAAACGGAATGAGATAGGACACATGTTATATTACATTTTTTGTTTCTTTTGACATGCTGAATAACGTGATAAAGTTTGTTCATATGGTTGCAAGACACCCTGTATATGTTTAACAATAGTAGAATTGTTTTAGCTTTTCCGAGAGGTGTGCCATTTGAGGTGGACGTCAGGGCAAGGGAGCTCAGCTGTCTGAGCCATCAGCACGGAGTAAAGTTGAGGGCACAGATTGTGGATATTAAAGGGATAATTGATTTTATTTAAATTACGGGTTATATTCAGTTTGTGTGGGTTTTTAAATCGTTAGAGTTGTATGTCTTAAAAAGATTTAATATTTTGGGAGTAGAAATTTGAGCTCAGTTTTGCCCGCAGTGTAAAGTAAATGATTTAGACTAAGGTTAATTGTTGTAATTTTCACACAGTGTAGAATCAAATGAATGCAGTAGATCTTCGAATAAAACAGATGTTTATATATGATATATGTTTGTAACCTCTCACAAGGATAAGAACGAAGGGAGTAGTCGCTTCGTAATAGCATTGTATTTGGATAACCTAATAGAACTCCGATCCAATGCACTATTTCAATCCACTGGAAATTCGACGATAGTGGAGCGATCTATGGGAGAAACGACGGAAGTGGTGTGTAGCACCAATGCCTTGAATGATTTCTCCCTAGCGCTACCCCGCGGCGCGATCATGCAATATTTTCCCGACAACCTTATTTTCGCCACTCAGCCGCCGTATGCATGCATGATCTATTTGATTATTCATGATCTATGGTAATAGTGTTGAGAAAGGAAAAAGGTCAAACATTAGGATGGCAAAAGATATTTAGCTATGCGATAATCAAAGTATCTATTTGTCTATACAAAATGGCGCGACGACAAATAGTCTTACAACAAAACTGTTTACATTAATAATTGTATTGCTATTAATTTTTGATCGTAGTAGATCAGCTGATTGCAGATTGAACAGTCAGTTAACCCCCCCAGCAGAAACAGGTTTATTAGTTGTGGCTGTATGTATCCTGTAGTTATTTGTATTACAATTATGCAGTATAATATACTGCGACGTTAAATATATCTTTCCAGACATAATATTTTCCGGAAACGATTTTAACGTTTATTTTCGGAGGCTTTACTATGTCATAAAATCTTCGACTAAAAAAGTTTGAAACAGAAATGCAATTACAAAGGACATGTTTAAACTTCAAAAAGTTAATAAATTATTGGACTTCAAATACTTTAACAATCATTGGGTAAAAAAAGTGATAAACGTGAATAAATTTACAGAATCGAAATAAAACGCTTTTAAAATAACTGTCGCTAAACAGATATATCACAGGAGAAGAGGGGAATGTACCAAAAATCTTGTCATTCGTACTCAAATGTTATTACATTTTATGAAAAAGGAAATAAAAATAAATAGCTATGCAATCTTGCTGAATAGAGATTTCTTAACCGTCCAAACGATACTGTTCCTCGGCGATATATGGTGATATCGTTTTTGTAGTTTTCCATTTTAAGTAGGTTGACGTCGTAAGCAGTGAAATATCTGACATTATAGATTTCCATGTTTCCAAACTGAGCAAACTCAATTATTCTTTGGTTTGTAATGAATTTGCTTACTTCTAATGTAACACTTTATGCAGTTATTTTAATTACGTCGTAATTTGAAATTAATTTATGTTACCTGAAATAAACTGATCAAATTATCATTCAAGTTTTAACTATTTAAAGTAAAAATATTCTAATCACTACATTTGTTATTATTATTTCTGCTAAGATGCTTGAAACTAAAAATGTAGTAACACAGTACGTTACAAGCATTGAGAGTAAAACAATAATGTAAAAACAGTTATTGGTAAAATCTAAGCTAATTGGTTCACCGTAATATCCCCACAAAATTTATCTCTAAGTTGATTTACCAATTAAGTAAGTAAGACCGTCTAAATACAGTATTTCCGTTTCATTTTGTGCCTCGTGACAAAACTATCAGCAAAACATCTGGCCCACGGTTTAGTCAAAGCATGTGGCATAACGTTGCATCCATCATTGTTAGTAAGTTATCGATTAGACGAACAACAGTGACGTCATGACACACGGACCTTGTCAAAATCATCCTCCAGAAGGCCATGCAACAGTCTGGGCGGTACGGCTTAAAGGTCTGCTCCAGTAAAAATAAAATGGATTTTTATCCCATAAGAGCAATGTTAAATTTCATACCATTTATTTCGTTTACTTTTTATCATAAAATTGTTTGCAAGGTCTCATTTTAAGCACAGTCACAATACGCATCCTTCTTGCAATTTACATTTTTAAAAATTTCTTTCATTTGTCAATTAACTGACATTTAGTAAGTACAAAGTTTGAATTTTTTCCTAACACAATAAAAAATTAATAATGAAAAATAATTTGCAAGTAGGATCCGAAATTTTATAAAGAATATTCAGTTTTTTTTTCAACACTCAATTACAAAAGATAGACTTATAAAATGGTATGAAATGAGGCAATGTCAAAGCGTTCAGATGCAAGAAATTGCACTGGTTAGATAGGGATACAGTGATACCGGAAGTGCGTTTCCTGTCGCTTTCTCGTTTACTGGAGCAAACCCTTAAGGGTCTGCTCCAGTAAATGAGAAATCCACCGGAACGCAAGCGCCTCTCACTATATCCCTATCTAAACAGTGAAATTTCTTGCTCTGACATTGACTCATTTCAAAACATTTTATAAGTCTATCTTTTCTAATTGAGCGTTGGAAACAAACTGAATATTCTTTATAAAATTTCGGATTCTTCTTGCAAATTATTTTTCGTTATTAATTTCTTATTGTGTTAGGAAAAAAATTCAAACTTTGTACTTACAAAATGTCAAAATCAAAAGCATTTAAAAAAAAATGTAAATTGCAAGACGGATGCGTATTGTGACTGTGCTTAAAATGAGACCTTGCAAACAATTTTATGATAAAAAATAAACGAAATAAATGGTTTGAAATTTAACATTGCTCTTATGGGATAAAAATCCAAGATGGCTGCCACTACAGCAGACCCTTAAGGTGCAGGTGGTGCATCAGACGTTGTAATGGTGCCCTCGGGATACCCAGCTCCAGAGACGCACGTCGTGCGGACTTCTTTGGACTGTTTACGAATGTAAGGGCTACCTTCGTCTCATTTTCCTCTGAACGGAACTCGTGGACTCAGACTTGTCTCTGATGCGGTAAATCGTAAGACGTGACGGCATCACGTGAGCAAATTAAATTCCTCTTCCCACACCCTACGCACTGTCTCTGTATTTTCATACCTCCAGTAAGTCTTAAGGATCCACCGTCGTTGATCATCGCTCAAATTTTTAGCCATCTCTCAAAGTTGAATAAACAAACAACAATTTCAATAATAAACGGTTCTAGTGCATGACATGTTGACCACAAGTTTCAATAGAATTACATTAAATATCACTTTTCCCTTTATATGTAATGAAATTAGAACTTCACTGATCGCGGGAAATCAATTATAAACAATCTAAAACAAATATAACATAACAAATTAACAAACCAAAAATCGCTTGAGGGATTGAGAATCTTCAGCCATTAACGGTGCGAATCTTATACGATAGTAACAGGGTTGCCAGATTGGTTGCAACTAGAGTAGAAAGTAGTCAGTGCCTCCTATATAATATCAGAAATACATACTTTTGTACGTTTACAGACTAGAAACATACTAAGGCTAGAGACTGTAAGTTAGAACTTAAGGCTACTTTTTTAAATTTATATTATACTAGCTGGCCCGATCCGGCTTTGAACGGAGAGACAAATCAAAGTTAAATATCGGGATTTTTAGTAACTGTGACACCCCCATACTATCCTAAAATTTAGAATTTTTTGAAAACCTTTGTTAGTGAGCACCTAGGGCCCTAGAGGAAGGTACATACCAAATTTCATTCCAATCCGTTTGGTGGTTTTTGAGATTTCGTGATGAGTCAGTGAGTGGTTTTTGGATTATATATATATATATATATATATATATATATAGATAAGTTATTTTTGAAATTAAAACCCTTTTTTAGTAAACTATGAAATGTTACAAACTTATATTTGTTTACACAATAGAAACATACTAAGACTAGAGAGTGTAAGTTAGAACTTTTCAGGTTATTTTTTATTTACATCATATAAGTTATGTTTAGAAATTAAACCCCTTGCCTATATATGGCTATATAGAAGCGCTGCCTATATTTGCGACCAATAAAACGTCGCAATCAGTATGACGTAATGTTTCACTAGGAAAATGCCATCAGAAGCACCGCTTATATTCGCTACCAATAAAATGTCGCGATTACTGTGACGTAATCTTTTACAATTATATATGTTCAATGTGGCAACGTTGACAAACAAGAAATGATCGTTTTTGCCTTTTTACTGGTATTTAATGTAATTTAATAAGGATAGTTGTTATTGTTTTTAAACTAAAATTATCAGAAAGTTTTTTAGAAAATTCACGTATATTTTCGTGATTTTTTCATTCAATTTGTGTAGCGAAGTTATTGCTTATGTTTTTGGTGTATTAAGTAATTTATTTATTTTATTTAGTGTTAAAATATATCAAGAAATACTGAAGTTAACCTCTATATTTTCGACTTTTATTTCTCTCGCATTTTCTATAATTTTTATTTAACGCGGATATTTTTGTTGTTTTTACAGTCAGTTTGACGTGTTCTTTCATAATATGAATAAATTTTCCAAAAACCTCTGGTCACCACATAATACATTTTTACCGAATACATCAGATATACTTAAAACAGCTGATCAATTTTAAAGTCTTTGAAATAATAATTGTCTCATACTTTTAACATCTTACCCTAGAAACAAAAGAAAGGGCACAATCAATTATGTATATGCAACTGTATTACCTACTTTTGGGACAAACTGTAGGCAGTGACAGTGTTTTTTATCTGTCTAAAAACATAAATTAACTACAAACTTATAAAAATGAGCTTGTTCATTTCTGCCATAGATTTAAATGAGAATATTTTTACATTTGTCTTCTCGCTTATCCGCCTTTCTTAGCTTTGTCTTATTTTCGCTTGACGCGTTTTGGGTAGACCCCATCTTCAGAAGCTTTGTTTGCTACTATCTATGCTCTGCAATTGTCTCCTATTTATACTTGATCTCCTCCCCCATCCCCCTTTCAACCTGTTTACTGCCTGCTCTCTATTGTTTCTACACAAGTAAACAACTATTGTTCTTAAACAAGTAAACAACTATTGTTTGTAAACAAGTACACAGCTATCCATTTTAGATCATTGACCTACGTCCTATATTTCTAGAATTTTTTATAATTTTTTTTTTATATTAATTTTATATTTTCAAACATAATGTTAGACTGTGTGTTAATTTGTTCATTTATTATTTTTTGGTCTTTTAACTTTAATTTAAATATTTCCATGTTTTCTATTATATTAAGCCTTGTTCCTTTATTTATTGGGTGGATTAATTTCATACATGTTTGCATATCCCTAGGTTTGTGGTCCTCTTTAATTAAATGATTCGCGAAATTTGAATCTTTTTTATTGTATTTAAATGATCTTATTTGTTCTTTATATCTAATTTCCGTCCAGTTTGACCAATATATTTAGCTTCGCATTCACATTCTAATAGGTATACTCCACTTTGATTGTATTTGTCTCTTTTTTCTATATTATTTTTTAATTTATATTTTATTGTATTATTCGTTTTCATTGCTATATTTACTCCATATTGTTTAAAAAATCTTTTAAATTTATATATTTCTTTACCCGTGTATGTTATTGATGTCCATTTTTCTTTTTTAATATTATTCTCTGTAGGCTTATTTATTTTCTTTTTTGATTTTATATTTTTTACAACTTTGTCTATTGTTTCGGTGAATAATTTTGTTTGTTGCTATTTGCATTATAATGTTTAATTCTTTTTATATTCAAATTTGTTAATTGGTGTTGCCTGTAGTCTATTTATCATATGCCTAAACGCTGCTAATTTATGTTGCATTGGGTGATTTGATTCTGCATGTATGATATTATCAGTATACGTTTCTTTTTTAAATATTCCAAATTCTATTTTATTTTCGTGATTGGTTATTTTTAGATCTAAAAAATTAATTGAATTGTTAATTTGTTTTTCCATTGTATATTTAATATTTTTATGTATACCGTTTAATTGTTCAAGTAATTTTTCTTCTGTGTTTTCGTTACAATCGTCTATTATTATTAATGTGTCGTCTACATATCTTAAGTATATCTTGAAATTATAATGTTTGATTATTTGTTCTAAGTGTGTCTTCTAAATTTTGTAAAAATATTTCACTTAATATTGACGATAGCGGATTCCCCATGCCTAATCCATCTTCTAATTTATACATTTTATTATTAAATTGAAATTGATTTTGTTTTAATATTTCTTTTAATGTATGAATTATTTCTTTATTTAATTGTTAACTATTCTCTGTTTTATTTAATTTTTCTTTTAGTATTTCCTTTGTTTCTTCTATAGGTATAGAAAGGTATACATTTTAATGTCGTATGAAATTAGTTTGCTTTTATTGGTTAATTTAATATTCTTCAGTTTATTAACTAGATCTGTTGAACTCTTTATTATATATTTATTTTTCAACATAATAAGAAGTCGCTAAATATCTCAAAAATACTATAGAGCAAAGCAACGCGTTGAAAAATAAATAACAGTACTGTAACGTACTCAATACAGTACCTACAAAATGCAAATAAACACAATCTGAACAAAAGATAAACTAGTAGTTCTGTGAACAGTAGACCTCGCTCGTTGAAATCACAAATGTGGTTTTGAGGTTAAAAATAGTGTGCCAGTAAGGAAGTAAGCAGAAGGTTTAGCCAGTGAAACATTATTTTGCAATTTCCGCGATTCTGGGGTTTCTAGCTCCCGTTTTTTCTTTTCTTGTGCTTTAACTGCTAAAGATTTTCTTTTAGGGGGAATTGTGTTTTATTTAGAGGTTAATAATGCGTAAGGTAGCCAAAAATATCGCGTTATTGAGGGAAAACATAGAACTAAATATTTACATACTTAAATAACTAAAGCTGAACAATGTATTTACAGATCCATATCATATTCTAATATTAGAAATAATGAAAACAAACGATGTTATAGCGTCGTGATAGTGATCTCAAACCTTGTACCAACAACACTTCCCAGGTCATTTTTTGTAAGTCCTTTATCGACGGGAGCTTTCATTTGTTTCATCTCATTTTGTAATTCAAGTAAAGCTAAGCCAAATACTGTTTGCAATAATAATTTACAAGTATACAGTTCAATTCTTTGATTTATTCTCTACACAATCTTATAATAATATGTAATTTTTGGCCAAAGGATATAGTATTCCTAAATAAATACTATTCAAAATAGGCCTAGTTTTGTAGCAGTCTTGTAGTAGGAACATAAAAACTGGTGTTTTCAAAATAAAAAAATTGAAATTGATAAATATTTGTATACAGTCCTATTTAGAACTAAATTACGAAACTTTTTATATTTATGAAAAAAATTACAAAAACGTTTTACTACATTTATGTAGGCCTAAAGTTGAACGTTTTCCTTTCGTTACTGAGCATGCTTGTTTTTGAGCTAATAACTTTGTTAATTTTACTTCTATCATTTTTTTACTGGCATTTATAAATTCTTAGAACATTTATCTACAAAAAAGCAATGGAACGCTTTTGAATTGGTTTAGAATAAAGGTATAAAAACATGGTTAAAATACAAAAACTTGGACGATTTTTAACAAATTTGAAGTTTTGTGAGCTTACCGTAAGAGATACGAAAAAAAATGAAGAATACAATTTTGTTGAAATTAAATTTGCTACTCTCAAAATGTTATTAGTTTTTAAATTCGACTTCCGGTTAAGCCACAAACTGGCTTTGGAAAAAACCTTACACTGAGAGAAATGGTGCGTCCGCCATTTTTATTAAATTTAATAGGTTAAAAATGAAAAATGGAAAAAAAGCGGATATATAAATCGCTCGGCCTAGGAATAATGAACATTCATGCAAAAAATCATCAAAATCGATCAAGGCGTTTGGCCGTAATCGTGAGACAGACAGACACACAGACGAAATGCCGAACGGTCGAGCTAAAACGGAGACCTAGCTTCGCTCGGTCAATTAATTCTTAATTGATATAAAAATCATTAGCAATTCGATTATTTAAGTTAAAGGGATGAAATGGGATAACAACCCTCAAACCTAAATCAAGCAAACGAGAAGCATTGCCAGGTCCACTATTATTTAATGAAATAATTCCAGTGTAAATAAACCTTAGTATAGTATAAATTTATTTCTTCAAATTTAAAAAGCACGATTATCGATATAAAAGCAAACATTATTGTTAGAAACATCTGATAAAAATAATAGTAGACGAGTGAGTTATATACTAAGTATATTAGTATTATTTGTTTAAACGAGTTTCGTCAGATAAATCAAATTAAACTTACCGTATATATTTCACTTTTTACTTTTTCAGAATAATTTATTTTCGTGGTGGATCGAGAAACACTATTTTGTAACTTTATATTAACATTACAGGATGAATTACATGAATAATATTTGGTATTTTTAAAACATAGATTTAATGACAACCCTCACTCGTAAAGTTAAATTGATCAGAGTTTAAATTATAATCATAATAGTTTTTCCTTTGAATCAGCATAGAGTAAAAAGGGGTTGGTAACTTTCAATTTAGTGTGAGTGTGTGATGAAAAGTTTGAAGTGAACCTTGTAAAGTACTCATAGGTCTTCATTTTGTATTATTATATAACGGAAACAGTTCTTGAATGAGGGAACGGGGACACGTTACAAACAGAACAACCGATTTACGTTCTGTATATTGTAGACAAGTAGAGTCCCATAATCCTTTTGTTGTTAACGACGTAATCTGCACAACTCTATTTAGAAAGACAACCTTCTCTTTGTTAGCTTATGGGAACGACCCCAAAGTTGTAAAGCTGAGTGCGACAGAATATAATCCCATCTACAATATGTGAAAAATATCGAGGATTTTTTGGTATACATTTGTATTTGTTTATTTAATTGTTCTAAATAGATAAATCTGTTCTATTAATAATTATTAATGGCATGCTATAATTAATTGTTAGTTTAAAATAAAGTAGTAAAACAAAACTATTTATAAATATAAATTTTTTTTTGGTAAAACTACAATCGAAGACTTAACAACTTGTAACCCAATTTAGAAAAATAAATAAATAAAACAAATTAAAACCCTTTGACCGCCAAGGGCCGATCTAATCGGCTTTTACTAACTGTCTGAATACCGCCACAGCCGATTAAATCGGCTCTCAAAAGTTGTCTGAATGCCGCCATAGGCCGACGTGATCGGCTCCGGCAGTTTGTCTGAACAGCGCCACGGCCGTTATAATCGGCTTTTAGTATTTTGTTTATTTAGCCACTTTTATTACCTAAACCTGTATGTTTTCTAAACTTATGAAGAGGATAAGATTTGGCCTTTCATATTGTAACAACATATTTTTAGTTTACGTCTATTTTAAAAGTTTGTATAGCTGTGCAAAATAAATACATGTGGCCTATGAATATGGTACAAATAAATACGGTACATTTTTTATTGTGTAAGGAAAAAATTTCAATCTTGGTACTAAATGTAAATTACATAACAAATGAACGGGGAAATCTACCGGATGTGTATTGTGATTGTGGATCCATATTTATTTATAAAATATTTATGTACCGTATAAAATACCGAAAATAGGCTGTATACTTTCCCGCTAGTTTTACTGAGTCGTTCTACATATTATTAGTCGTTGAATGTTTTTGTCATATTATTTCTGTTATTACACTAAAGTGAGACACATTTTGTGTAAGTGTTTAGTGAGTTCAGAGCTGTGAATCTGGTTTCTTACAACAACAGCAATGAGTGATCTTCTAAGAAGGGCTCTACTAAAAAAAACCCGGGGCTTTGCGTAAAAAAAACGCAAATACATATTTTAAATGTTAATATTTTTTGTTTAAATTTTCGGGAGTTATTCTCAATAAAATAGGAAATAACATAATATATAAGGTTAGAGGAAAAATATTTTTTTTACATATTTATTAGGCTCTAAACTTAAAAATTATATACAAATATTTGTTTTCTTTTACTTTTTCACATGTAATAGTGGAATTAATACCATGTTTTGTAAATTTAGTTATAAAACTTTTAATTCCAAACAAAACGAGACCAAAAGCATTATTCTAGCTTTGATATTAGCTAAGCTACAATGGTTTATGTAAACGTTCGTTAAAATACCGAAAATAGGCTTGGCGGTATTAGACAATCCCACACGACAATGGCTTGGCGCTCAATGCAATGTCTCGCTTAGTCGACCTTGGCGGTATT
>JAGFPH010003966.1:116265-133128 GCA_018207615.1 Philaenus spumarius | reverse complement strand
ATGTATTTATATATTTTCAGTACTGATATGCTATTATATAGTATATATAGGCTACTTACTTATACTGAATAAGATTTATTTTATGTGTAAAGTACAATTATTTTTATTTGAATTATATTAACCTAAATATTTTTCAGCCATTGCGTTTGTAATTAATATAAACGTGTGGCTTTTGTTTACATATACAACAGAAGTGAAATATAATTTATTTGTTTTGTCGGTGGAAATGAATCGAATTGTCTTCTGATTTTAAATGTTTTAAATACAGTAGAACCTCTCTTAGCCAATAATATGTGACACGCTCAGCGTTAGGCTTGGGTGTCAATCTCTGTGTGCTGTCCGACGTCTATCTAGTGACCAACGACACGTATTTTTCAACATAGATCATGAATAATAAATAGATCTTGCATCCATACGGCAGCAATTAGGTTGTCGGGAAAATAGTGCATGATCGCACCGCGAGGTAGTGCTAGGGAGAAATCATTGGTAGCATTAGTGTTTCACACAGCTTCCGTCGTTTCCCCAATAGATAGCGCCACTATCGTCGAATTTCCAGTGGAACGATATATTGCATTGGATCGGAGTTCTATTAGGTTATCCAAATACAATGGTTTCAATAACCAGGTAGACTTGGACGGGACTCGCTATAAGCTACGGCCTAAATGTTTTTGGTTGTCTTTAAAATTATAATTACGGCTGGCTAAGACAATTGTAGCTACCGGTTTTGCGAGGCCGTTATGACAGTAGTCCCATACAGTAACTGAAATAGAGTTATGGGTGAATGGCGCTGTCGGGCTTGTAATCCTACTAGTGCCTAGTGTTAAACATTTTATTTAGTTTTTATGTAGATGTTTTTCGTTTGTCAAAGCTGGTTACCCGTTGTTCTGGATCGTGGTGTTTGCAACCCGGTGAGTTGTCAGTGGTCCGCGGGCCCCTCAACTAATCTCGTATGTAAGGTTTAATGTCCTTAATACCAATAATTCGACTACGCAGCTGAACCACTGACGTCCAAAATTAAGTTAAGTTTGTATATTTTAGGGTTTCAACCAACAATTTCGGAAATCGGACTACTCACGAAGGCGCTGAATAGCTGCCTATGTGTTCGAAATATATTAGTAGATCTGACCAGAAGACGCCCCCATATGTATTTGTACCGGGTACTTTTATGGTATTTTATGTTTTAGTCGATTCTGGATGAGCTTCAGGTGATTAGGAATCAAGCGAGATATAAGGTCGTGTACAAAAACAAAATGTGCATAATAATATCCCACATATATATTTTTATATAAAACAAAAAAGTTTCAGCTAGTACGAAAAATCTAAAAAAAATTTTATCCTGTCATAAAACGTGCTTCCACTTGTAGGATTTTTTTGGCTAACAAACTCCTCTGAATGACTTAAGCAACCAAATTTGGACTAAATGGACTTTAAATGCGGCCGCTAGAGTGTGAATACTATATATATATATATATATATATATATATAATATTTAATGACACCCCAAAACGTGTTCTAGCAACCATGATCGGTGCTCATTTACTACTCCCGACATTAGGTCTTACCATAAGGGTCACTGCAATAGCTCATCTTTTTTATCGAAATTCGCTAATATAATCAGCCCTGCTCAGGTTTCAAATATAAAAACCTCCTATAAAAAGTATGTAAATTGAAACCAAACAATTTGGAATGGCTAGATAAAAATGAAACCAAAGCGAATACAAATTGTCTGTCGAGCTTTTTTTTTATCAACAATAGTTGAATAAACAAAAAGTACATTCTGGTACACAGTGTCAGAATAACCATAAAGCAAATAAAGCAGCTGCTTTAGGGCCTCGCCATGGGCCTGTTTGAGAGCTATTTTTGTCAGAAAAACCAAACATTTAATGTAATAAACTATTGATATCGATAAAAACATCTTCTTTGGACATTTGCAATCTACTTTTCCAGCATTGAAGATCACTAATGGTACCGGGGGAAGGATCATTCTCAATGAAGATGGTTAAAAACTGCCATACAATGGTGAGAAACAGTCCTTACATGGCCACTGAAAATGACATCCTGTTATGTAGAGTTTGAAAACCTTGCAAGTATTTTTGTGTCAAAGAAACTCGGAAGAGTAAATTCGTAAGTAATATTTCTGTTATTGTAAAACTTGACTGCTCTCATTTCTACATGAGGTCTGAACTAACTGAATTACGTTACCACGTATAGTATTTGCAGGTTTTAAGGTTTACGTTGATGAGTGATCAAGCGTAGTTTTTAATCAAATATTTTTATGGATTAGGATATTTAAATGCTTCAAAGCTTCTTTGAAAGTCTCTCTTGGTTTCAGTTTTAAAACAGCTCTTACAAATTTCTTTTGTAAAAAGAATTTTATACTCTTTGTAAGTACTGTTTACTAGATTTCCCCCATAAACCAATCTCATAATTTAACCTTCCCAGTGGCAGACTGCCCAAAGTGACGTTCTCTCAGGCGCAAGATGCAGCCATTTCGACAATTAGCGAGAATTTACATACATTTGTATTTTTGATTAATTAATTCACTTAAAATCATCCATCTTAATAACACTGGCACCGTTGGAAAGGAAATGTATTAAACTTTAATTTTTGTATTTAAAACTTTTTCGTAAAACGTATATTTACATACGTAATCATCATTTTAAAATATGCACATAGGTCTACAGCTATTTCCGTGCTCGAATGTGCATACAATTGTACTGTTATTTCCCACTTCTTCAACGTTCAAGACTATCTACACAAATATTTCTTTGGCTATTATAAAGATACCATTGGATTCGTCAAGATTTTATCTTTCTGTTGGTGCCTTCTAATCAGATGTCACTATAAAATTAGTATTTTCCCAAGAATCACTGTAAACCCTTGTGATTGGACAGTTTTTCAACCAATGAAACAGCCCATTTGTCAAGTGATTTTACGCCTACCATATCAAAATGTTTTGACAGATTTCTTTACACCATTTTGTACAGCAAAGTCTGAATTTCGTAATGGTTGGAATTTATCCAGAAATAACCGGTTTTTTGTCTGTCTAGACGACAATTGAAATGTACATAATTACTACGTTCTAGTGAGAAAGTCTAGCTCGTGGGTTCCCACTCTATTCAAGTGTCCCATTCTCACCGCTGTTATAGACGGCCGAATTTTTATTAGATTGATGTCATTTTGTTATTCAAATAATGATAACTCAAACGCTTTTGTGAACTAAGGAAAGACAAGTATACTGTTCTTTTCTTTGATTTATCCTCTACACTTTGTTACAATAATATTTCATTTTTGGGCAAAGCATATATAAGTAAATGACGTTACAATCTAGGCCTAGGTTTGTAACCAGTCGTGTACTTGAAACATAAAAACTGTTCTTTTCAAAATAAAAAATTTGAAATTGATAAATGTTTTCATACAGTTCTATTTAGAACTAAAGTACGAAACTTTTTTACACTTACGAAAAAAATTACAAAAATGTTTTACTATTTTTTATGTAGGCATAAAGTTGTTTTTTTCCTTCCGTTACTAAACATTTTTTGCTTTCTAAGTTAATAACTTTTACAATTTCAAAAGAAACTAATTTTTAGTGGCATATTTGAATTCTTTGAAGTTTCTTCTACAAAAAATCTATAGAACACTTTTGGATTGGGGTTCATTTACTATTTTTGGCGAATTTTTAAAAATATGCTTGCAAAACGCTAAAAAACAGGCTTTTTAATTTTAGCTTTAACCATGCCACTTGGATGGTTAAATGAGGCTGTATTAGACAATAATAAGCCTGTTTTAATAAATATGAATAACAATATTTTACTAAATAACGGAGTAAAAACACTCCTGCAGTTAATTTATGACACACACTACCTATATGATCGACCCACGTTAACAACGAGCAGCGGATAATGAAAATACACTTTCAAAAAATTAAAACTTGGATTTTCTGAAGTTTTTCTCTCTGAATTACCGCGTGTACAAATTAATTCGGATAACAAAGGAGAGGTTCTGCTGTGATTTAAAATTAGGAGACTAAAACTGAGCGTACTTAAAATTATAAATTACTTAATTTATGTTTGTGTTATTTTGACATCACTTTATTGGTGATAGAAGCAGGCCACGTTGTGTTCTCCAGTTTGGATGTTTGTCGTATGTTTAAGCACAGACTTGCCTAACATGTAACTAAACTATTAATTTAATTTTAAGAAAAACATGAACGTACTGTGTACTTACTGTGTTTACAAGAAAGCAGAGATTATTGTACTTAAACTTTATTTTTTACAACTCCAGAGGAACCTCGATAACTTGAATCTCGAGCGGATCACTAAAACTCCGAGTTATCAAATAATTCGGAAGTTTAAGTTACTGGGAGACAATAACAACCGAGTTTGAGTGTAGAAGAACAATGTAGTTGTACTGAATGTTGATTGTAAGGATGTTTAAAGAAAGTTCATTTCTGAACGTGAAAACTTGTCCATTTAGTTCAGTTCAGCAATCCTAAACTAAACGGTTAGCTAGTCTAAACTTTCCTTAAGTTTGTTTGTTGTGCTATAGAGGTTTACTGATGCATCTTGTTAAGGTTCTTTTATTTATACTGGCGTTTGACTTAACAAGGAGTTCGATCCATTGGAGTTTGAGTTATCAAGGTTTCACTGTGTATTATTTTTGTTCTTGTAATTTTTGTTTTGTAAATTTGTTTGATCCTT
Organism: Philaenus spumarius; assembly: GCA_018207615.1. NCBI lineage: Eukaryota > Metazoa > Arthropoda > Insecta > Hemiptera > Aphrophoridae > Philaenus > Philaenus spumarius. The sequence goes on along the minus strand of JAGFPH010003966.1, from coordinate 128,428 downwards.
CGAGAATACGCTTTCTAAAAGTACTCGACGTTTCGGTCGTATTAACAGTATTTACGGGTAGCCAGGTAAGTTACGGAACCAGAATGGTTTACAATGAATTATTTAAACGTGTACAACACTGTTAAACCAAAATATAAATTATGTCGTAGTGATAAGAATAAGAAAGGGGACAAAGTGCCCCGTACTGGTATGCATACTATGTATATAGTCTAATGTAATGTTTGCCTTATTTCTAGTTTTTCCAAGCAATGTTTATCATGTTAGTTATCAATTATTAGGAAATAAATGTTATTTTGAATAAATAAATTTGCAACTTTTTAACACTACCTCTCCTATTTTAATAACCTGTATCTAGCCTGGAGAAGCTTCTCTGATGTTTGAGCGAGAGAAAATAATCTGCAGTTATGGTTTTTTAAATAGAGAAAACTTCATTTTAGGGGATTTCTTTGTGTGTTTTATAGATTATGACCACATATACGCTTAACCTCGTTGAGAACGGGCGCCTAAAACTAAAAGATACCTCTAGCACAGTTCTTTTTTCCCTTTGACAAACCTATATTAACCCCAGCCTATTTTAAGCACTTGGCCTATGTCTCACTCTACTTTGTTTTGAATATTTCACCCACTAAAAATCATCCGCAATAAAACAAAAATCGTTGCGAAGGACATGATTTAAACTTTAATTTTTCTATTTACAAATTTGTTCTAAAACGAATATTTACATACGTAATCATCGTTTTAAAATTGTAGTTTTCTGAAAAGCTAATGCCGCGCGAATAAAACGCAAAGAAATTACTCAACTTTGTCACTTCTCTAAAGCTCAGTACCGCTCGACAGAAATACTTTGGCAATAATATAAAGATAGCATTGCATTCATCAAGGTTTGAACTTTCTAAAACGCCTTCCAATCAGACGTCACTCTTATAATTTTGAAAATATAAAGTTTTTTGTAAACTCTTGCAATTGGACAGTTTTCAACCAATGAAACAACACATTTTGCATTCAAGATATCGCTTACAATTCGTTGTATTTGTATAGATAAATTTATTTCGTTTTGAAGAGAAAACTTCGATCTTTTGTTTGGTGTAAAGTAAACTAGATTTTACTGGTTAGATGTTATTCATACAGCAGTGGGGAAATACAGACATTAGTATTAAAGAAAAACCACAAATGACCAGAATCTGGATTTGGAAAAGAAAGAAATCTACACAATTTCTATGGAGAAGAAGAGCCACTATTTTGGATAACAATTAAAAAAAACAATATTGGAAATTCTTATGGCAGCCAGCAATGCAACAGGGAGTCAGGTCCAGTAGATCGACTGTAAATAAAACAAAAGGAGGACACAGTGTCGATGCACGAAACAAACTACATTTTAAAAAAAGGTGAAAGTAAACCAATGTTAATTGTTTGCTCAACTTAATGGGTCAACCGAAACTGTACACTTACCATACACAAATATATCTATAATAGAAACTAACCTAAAACCACGTTATATATATAAAAAAAAAATTTCCAGAAAGAAATACGTTTGAATTTATTGTGCTTATGAAAAATTCTATTAAAACACTGAGAAAATAAAAACAGTGTTACATTGTTTGCTTAAAGGCTACCAAATTATATCTATATTAAATTTTTTTTTAATATACAGTATAAACAAACATACATGCACATATATATAACTAGGTTGTTGGCCAACTAAAAGTATCAAACCGTATAGGTTATAAAGATATATATTTTATTTCAAATTTGCTTTTTTGAAGATAGTATTGCATGCTATCCAATTCCAAAATGTTTTATAAAATTAGTTCATTGTCCAGAAATGAATGAAATATATTCATCAGGAGATGACTATAGTTCCCTCGAAAGGGGTTGGAGAAGTTATTCAACCATGGTAGAAAACGAAATGATCTTGAAAGTTCAGTCTCTCTCCTTTAGTTGGACCAGCTTTAGCTGGTTTTCTGTAGAATATTTCTCGTATTAATTGGAAATCTGGAAGGCGGCCTCTTTGTCTTAAAGAAAGCGAATTTACACAAATGAACATGAAGGTTTAACTACTAGAGGTTGCCAGATGAGAGGAACCAAAAAGACGTTGGACTGTTATATTACATTTCCACGAGGTAAGAAACAGCTGTTCGTTAGGCCTTGGAGATAAACGCGTTTATGGTGAGGGGTCCGGTTTCCAGTTTGAGTTAATTATTTAGCGGATGGAAGTTGTTTCAAACCACACCATCAAAACTCAAGACAGCTCAATAATTCAGGTGTCAAACTACCCAATCTTCAAGTAAGTGGCAAATATCTTTCTTCAGAACTGTTAGCAACTATTCAATTTGTTAGAACATGAAATTAATCACCTATAAAAGTAAATACCTATAAACTTAGTTACAAATGTCCCCACAGTGATACCCAGTTTATATGAGTTGTACATTAAAACTAATTTGTGAAGTACCATCGGTAGTCAATTTCCTCCCAAACTCTGTAACATTGCAGGAGTAACTTGCTCAGCGGCGGCATAAATTCTCGCTCTAAGCTCAGGTAGAGAAGCCGGCAAAGGTCTGGGGAACGTGGTAGCCATGCAATTGGTGCATCACAGCCTGGAAAGTGGTCATTCAGAAAATCTCGGACATCAGTCAGGTAGTGATGTGGTGCGCCATCTTGCATGAAATAAACATTGCATTCTTCGTCATTGATCTGTGGTATCAAAAATTGTTGTAACATGTCCAGGTACACTATCCCCTTGTTGGTTCTCTCTTGGAAAAAAAGGGGCAGTAAATTTTGTTCTTGCTCAGTGCACAAGAAACGTTAAGTTTAGGGCTGTCACAAACATGTTGCAATGTTTGATGTGGATTTTCACTGCCCCAAATTCTACAGTTATGTGTGTTAACCTTGCCACTTAAGTAAAAAGTCGTCTCGTCAGAAAAGATTATGTTGTCCAAAACTTTATGACAACTACAAAAATTATGAAAATTGTAAATTTGTACGGTTTTAAATGCAAATATTTTTCAACACTCGCCAAACAATCGTATGTGGGACTTGCAGCTCGCGAGATGCACCCCGGGTCGATTTCGTAGGGCTGTTGACAAAACTTTGTCTCACTTGCTCAACAACTTCATCAGATGTGTTTGGATGGCCTGGTGATTTCTTACGTCTTACCGAACATCCTGTTTCTACAAAACATTTATGCCACTCATAAATTGTAGGCCTACTAGAGGATCTTTAACGTACTTTGTACGGAAATTACCCTGAACTGTTGTCGCCAACTTTGATTCTTCGAACCAAAACATTCAGGAAGCATGTTCGGGTCCAGTGAAGGCAGCCATCTTTAACGCAACTGCCGCTAGAGCTTGTGACGGTGCGTTCGGCACTAGCGAACTACACTAGTCAAAACTTGATGTGTTTCCCTACAAATTGACACTACAATCACCTCTGTAGGTTCTCTGAATAAATTTATATGATTTTTCAAAGTTGTAAACTACTTTTTGAAACACCCCGTATTTTGTTTCTAGTCTGAATTCAGAAATAAATTAAATTTTGTAAATTTTAATAACTTGTTAACAATTAATGAATTTAAGTTTCTTTATTGCATTAAATAAAGTTATCCTCTTGTACAGAAGCGAAAGAATACTTGAAAGGAAAAACAATAAAACCTCTAGACTCTAGAGAAATTCTGTAATACCAACTTTTACTTAAAAACAAACACAGCTTTAATTTAGCAAAGTAGTTTAGCAAAAATGTTGATACTTAAACTCTAAAACATAAAGTGTTTCTAAAACAAAACTATTAATAGTGTATACTGTAAACACTTGCATGCAGTAGAAGAGATAATGTGCGCTTATCTTTAGCTCTCCAGAATTTAAACAAATATAGTTGCAGCTCTTTATCAACACATTCAGTTATTGAAATACATTAACTTGCTCCACCTGCAACTATAACATCCATAGTAATATTTTTTTACAAAAACATGTACTGTACATTCACATTTAAACATTAATATCTTATCTACGAATTATCGATTTTTAGCTTGAATAAAATTTATTAATAGAATTGAATTGAGAAAACTTGCTAGTTCTCCATATTGAGGTTGGAGACTCTGCATTTTAACCCAACTCAGCATTTAACAATAAATATCAGTAGGAAAACAATGTTTGATATATGTAGATATTTTCCCCAGTAAAATGTTGGGGCAATTGTTTCGTATGTTAAGTAAACTCTTTATTTTTATTCATATGTGGGCTTAGTTATTTGTAAAAAGAAGGTAGAGTAGGCTCAAGGTCAACCACTTATGGATTCGTTTGGTATCGTGTCTATTTGCAGAATCAGGCGATGATTATCACCCAGGTTTTTCGCCTTATACAAAAAAAGTATTTGTAGAATCAGGGTGCCTAATATAACAAATTTTATAGATCAGTAACAAAAGTATAATAATTTTTTTGGTTTAGGTCGGGTAAAACATTTTGGACATTTTCGCCATTTACGTTACTCTTGATGTTTTTTGTGGTAGTCCCGACAAAATGCCTTTGTTTTACATGTTATTCATTGTCGCAAATAGCGACATTTAATTTCCGTTGTATTTTAAATTAAGTTTAAACGCTGGTATTTCATAGAAGCAAGAACAAATTATTGTTCTCGGGAGAAGTTTTTTCTGTGACGTACGCCGTTGTATATTGAATTGCGTTGCATTTTTTAAAATAAGTGCAAATAATATTCGGACATTGTATTCTTTTACAGACATTAACTATTGCATTTTAAATAATATTTTAACTCTGGTAGTTTATAAAATTGGCACAAATTGTATTCGGACGTCGATTTCTTTTGTGTACATTGACTGTGGTACTTAAATTATGTTTTATGACTGGTATTTCATACATTTTGCCTAATTGTATTCAGGCTCGTTATCTTTCATTAAAGTTCACTGGGATATATTAGATTGTGTTTTAACGCAGATATTTAACGAAATTAGTGCTAATTGTATTCGGGCGTTAATTTCTTCCATGGGCGTTTGCTATTGTATTTTAAATAATATTTTAACACTGTTTTTATTAAATTAGCCTCGGTTAATTATATTATGCGGACATTTTTCCGTGAATTTTAAATAACTTTTCAACAGTGGTAATTCATAGAATTTGCATAATCAATTGTATTTTGGGCGCCTTATCAGATTTGCAATAGACACTCTGAAGGTTAGCCTAGGCCTATGGCTTCAGTCTACAGTAAAAGTACAGTTTCAATGACAAAGTTACAAATATATATTACATGTTTCTCACATTGTTGGAAAAATATTGTTAGGATTCAAAATATATTGCTAAAAATCTCCATAGCTGGCAAAATTCAAGGCTGGCAAGTCTGAATGAGGTTTAGTAGTGTTTTAAACATATTAAATTACAAAACGTTAACAATATAAAATATTTATTTGTATTTTAAAATGTTTGTAATCAACTATTTTAGATTTGTTCACTTGTTTCAGAAATGGCATTGATTTCTTTTTTCCCCAATTCTCATTCCAAATATTTTTGTATATGTGTTAAAATATTAATAATAATAAATTTTTTACAGGTCTTAAGCAAAATATTGAATTATACACAACTTCTGCAAAGTGTATATATTGTGATTTTTTATTTGTTTAAATAGGCCTACATAAAAAAAAACAATATGTACAAGTTTTAACTCAAAAGTTTGTGGAAGTTATGAATTTTAACTATAATAGTAAAATTGTATAAAATAAACAGTAAAACAAATTAAAAACATCATTAGATAACAGTATAAGTAAATATTGAGCTTCACTTGTGAGAAGATAATTACTTTGTAAAATAAAACTTGAATACAGAATCTCACAACTCATTAACTGAAACACGTTTCAACGACACAAAGACGCCATCTTCAGTGATGAACAAACTTCAGTGAATCAAACTATAAACAGTTATAAAACTTCCTTATTTTTGCGTTTCAGAACTTAAGTAACATCATCAGAATTTCGCCAAAATAGGTTTAACATTAAACCACTAAAAACACACATTACACGATGCAGCAAGACAACTCGACAGGTGTTTGCATCGTCCTTTTGAAAGTTCTGAAACGTTTAAGTAAGGAAATAACAAATAAGTCACAGAGTATGTGTAAACTTATCCAATCAATTGCTTACTTTGACACTTGGAATCAGAAATCAGTTTTAAAAATATGACTGTCTGGCAGCTCACTGTATGCTGTGCAAAGAGCCCAACTCCAAAATGAACAAGGGTCACCTGCTCAATGGCAGAAAGTTGGACCCTAAAGAGAGGAGGTTTTGCAACAGCAGTCGGCTGTACTGGGGTGCAAGAAGGTTCACAAGGCTAGCCATAAGAGAAAAAAGAATTTTATCACGCAGCTGAACCGCTGACGTAAGTCTAGCGAATTTCCAAAATGAAATTTATATGTTTTAGGGTTTGAACCAACAGTTTGGTAAATTAGTCTACCCACCAAAGCGCTGAATAGTTGCCTGTGTAAGAAATACATTAGTAGAATTTATTTGCACCTCAAACTTCTACTCACGCGGTGCTTTGTTCCACTCGCAGCGGAAAAACTCAGTTTGCGAGTTTGCACCTCGTACTCGAGGCCATGGGTTATGGACTGCTTCGCTTTGCTTGTAGCGTACAAACTCGGCCTCGGATCAGACGATGCCCCCACGTGGATTCGAACCGGATACTTTTATTGTATTTTACGTTTTGATCGATTTTGGGGGAACTAGACGGGCTTTAAGGTCGTGTAAAAAAAACAAAATGTCCAAAATAATATCCTACATTATTTTTTTTAGTAAAACCCACAAAACGTTTCATTCTAGTACGACAAATCTAAAAACATAGTTACTTCCGGTCAAAACATCGTGATTCAGGTTGTTGGATTTTTTTTAGCTAACGAACTCGTCCGAGTAACTTAGACTACCAACGTGTGTATCAAATCGGACTTAAAACGCGGCCGTTCGAGTGTGAACACACATATACAGGGTGTATCAGGAAGAAACGGAAAGAATTGCAGGACGTGTTTTACTGGTGAAAATAATGAAAAAAGTTCCTATAAACATAGGTCCGAAAAAGCTTTGTTTTCCAGATATCCGCCATTTTGTTTTTTGTACAAAATAATTCATATCTAGAGAACGGTTTGACTGATTGAGTTCAAACTTGGTATGAAGTTTAACCTGACAATGATATACCTCAAGAAAAATAAACGATTAAATCCAATCATGCGTTTCAAAATGGCGGCTGTTTGAAAATTTCAAACCTAAATTACTCCAAAACCGTACATTTTAACGAAAAATGTCAAGACACCTTTTTTGTAGCCCTTTTGATTCCCTATCAGATGGTGTAACTGTCAAAACAATCGGATGAAGGATAATAGCTAAGTTAAAAGGTAATGACAAAAAATGTCCATACAATATTGTAGTATTTACTGTGTTGGTATAGGATGCCGGGTTGAACAAACCAATTAGTACACATAACTTAACTGTTATCCTTGATCCGATTGTTTTGACAGTTACACCATCCGATAGGGAATCAAAAGGGCTACAAAAAAGGTGTCTTGACATTTTTCGTTAAAATGTACGGTTTTGGAGTAATTTAGGTTTGAAATTTTCAAACAGCCGCCATTTTGAAACGCATGATTGGATTTAATCGTTTATTTTTCTTGAGGTATATCATTGTCAGGTTAAACGTCATACCAAGTTTGAACTCAATCAGTCAAACCGTTCTCTGGATATGAATTATTTTGTACAAAAAACAAAATTACGGATATCTGGAAAACGAAGCGTTTTCGGACCTATGTTTATAGGAACTTTTTTCATTATTTTCACCAGTAGAAGACGTCCTGCAATTCTTTCCGTTTCTTCCTGATCCACCCTGTATATACAATTTTTAGTAACACCCCAACACTTGTTCTGGGAACCATGATCGGTGCTCATTTATTACTCCCGACCGTAGATCTCACCATAAGGGTCACTGCAATAGCTGATCTTTCCTATGGAAATTCGCTAAAAAGAATGAAGAAAGTAAAAGTTTATATAACATTTACTATACTAAACATGTTCATTTACATACTGTTTCCACATCATTTTATAAGATTAAATTAATCAGCGGGCCATGTGGGCTACTTCAACCTACTTTACCGTTGAAATGTTTACAAATTGTTTTTGTTTATTTCGAACACGTGCGACCACTGATTTTTTAGTAATGCAAGGACAGAGTTATTTGTGATGAGGAAAAATGAAAAAGAGAGAGAGTAAAATTCTCTCTCTCTTTTGTCGGGAGAGTAAAATTTTCAGTACAGGCAAAATAAGTAGGATGGGTCAAAAACATCGACTTTTGGTTTTTATCAATTATTGTTGCCCAACTTCTTATTGATAAGCTAACATCGAAATTGTAAAGTGGTTTGTAATCGAGAAATAATCGAAAAATGGTATCCGAGCAACAGATGTCAGGTCTGAGAAAAGGGACCTGTTGTTGTCGTTATGGAGAAATATGGGAGCGACAAGAATACCCTTTTCGTAATGACTAACATTGCTTGCAGTGTTCAAAATGTAGCATCTTCTGTAATCCAGGCGACTAACTGTATTTTTTACTAATAGTAGAACATCTTCTGATTATTTTGATACCATTCCCGACAACATGGCCCTTTTCTTTGACTGGTTAAAAATGTCATAAAAACAGGCTTAAAATCCAACAAACAACCTTTTGTATTATTACATTAATAATAATCTAGACCATATCCACTATTAAAAATCACAATGATTAAAAATGCCTTAATTACGCAAGGATGTTGCTTACTCTGTGGTAAGCAGATGCATAAATAATAGAAGTGTTGGCATGAAATAAACCAATCTTGGCATAATTGGTATTCAAAACTTTAATTGCGTTTTCTCAAAAGTAATTTTCATTTGGTCATAACTTCCTTAATCTTTCAGATACAATTATTATTTTTGTGTTAAAATTGTTCAGAAATCAACCCTCTTTAAAATAACAAAAACTCAATTTAAAAAATTTGCGACAAGAGGTTTGGTTTGTTGGTTATCATATGCACCACATTTACACATTGCAAAATAAATTGAATTAGATAAGAGAGGTTTATCATTATTGCTCAATTGCCGACAACGGACTACCTAATTAAACATTGACTCAGCTGGAATGAGAATGGATAAGATTGCACGTATTGATTTAATAATTAGTAGCCTGAACAGGTTGGTGCAAAGTAATTGTTTTCAGTGATGATTGAGCGGTTTTAGTAAAGTGACCATGTTCTATAACACATTGGATTGAGCTTTGTTGAGGTAAGCTTGCAGAGTCAACATACTATAGTATAAAATATATACTTTTAATGTAAATAAATATGTTAACTTCACTAGGCCCTTCTTTTAAAACACTCTGTCAAGTAATACAGTACACAAATTGCTTAAAAAAAATACATTTTTCAACTTTTTAAAATGTTATTTAATTGTTAAACAATCATTAATTAGAATTATATGAGTAGGTAGTGATTTTAAAACTTATTACCTATGATAAAAGTCACTTATCTTATCAGAAGTTACAATGTAACAATTCAATATCTTATGAGTCAAAACATAACGTTTATTGGTCCTTAAGTACATATATGTTGCAATAGACTTAGTCACATACAGGCTTAAATTAATTAGTCACGGAATACTAGAACTGACATGACAGATGAACACTAGTTTTACTCAATATTGATTTCACAATTTATTCATTCAAGTTATAAAAGGGGTACAGTTCAGCCAACCATAAAATGTACGAACACAGTAACGGTTCCAGGTACGTGTGACTGCCCGGGGCCCCGCATCAATGATTTTGTTTTTTTTAACTCAAATGAAACTTAAAATCACATATATTATTTCTCAAGGCCATTTTTTTGTAATTACGCCATAACTTCCTTAATACATCACCAAATTACATGAATGAGGCATCATTTTAAAGCTTTCCTTAACCGCTACACTGAAAAAATATACAAAATACAATTATACGAAAAAAAATAAAGAATTCGAAAGTAACAGTGATGTAAGATCAAGTAAGTTGTAGGGATATTTTCCTGGCGTTGGCAACACTGATGATAACAATACCCAGCTGGAGAGCTGCCGTTACGCCACTGCATTGCTATTATTTCTCAAAGGGGTTTTTTTTGTCGCCAAGCGATAGCTCCCTTAATTCTTCATCAAAATTAATTATTCAAACATCATTTTAAAGCTTATGTTCCTCGCTATTAACAAAAAATAGAAAAACAGCTTAAAATTCATGTTTTAATAACAAAAATTGATTAAAAAACCTTTTATATTATACTTTGTATGTTCCTAATCTATTAACCATCAGTTTAACTAGCATGACATCTGTTAGTTAGATTGTTTACAATGTAAGATTGTATAGGGAAAGTGTTATTTATAAACCAATGTAAATAAATAAACTTAATTAACTGAATTAAATCAACGTGTTAAATCAGGTAAATGTAGGCCTACTCCGAACTTGCGAAATATTCGCATGGGTCAGCTAGTATCTGTTTAAAATGACAGTCGACGTTGATTGCTTTCTTGTGTTTTCATGTTTTTCTCCTTACTTTTATTATTGTTTTTTTTATACATAATACTATATGTACTATTAATCGCTTCAAGATTGTTTTAATGTGTGTATTCCGCACTCGTGTCATACTGCCAATAATTAGATAACTAATCAAGAAAGTTCTGCCTTTCCAGTGTTGTCACACATTTGACATTTCTCAAGGTTGACTTTTATCCGCTGTCTGTTGTGCCTTGTTTTTGTATTCAGTTGTTTACATTATAATACAATGTACTGTACTCTGTAATATAATTCTCTTTTTTCAATAACATCTCATGAAGGGCTTAACATATCCCAAAATTGTTGATCCGGTTTAAGTTCATTCAAAAAATAAGGTAGGTTGGTGTGAACTAACACATGTCATTGTGTATAGGAAACCAAACAAGCGGTAATTTTTACATAAGCGCTACAAAATAAATCGAATTATGTGAGAAAAGCAAGGGTTGATTTAAGAATAAAACATTTTAAAATACTTAACTTTTAAGTTAGTTTTGGCACATAAAAGTAAAGCACTCTTAAAATTGAGCAAATTCACTGACATGTAGAATTTAAACGAGAAAAACTCAACGACCTCAATAATTAAAATAGATTTACTTTTCGTTTCGGTTACAAATTTTTTGATTAGTTTTTGGTTAGATATGCCAGGGTGACTTATTTAGGATTTGGAAAAGGCCACCATATATTGCAATATTTCAGCGGTCTTGAAAGGCGATAGATACGTCAATGGAAAGCTCATGGGCTATATAAACGGTGTCAAAAAACTCAGCTTCCATATAATAGGATGTTCGGAAAAACAATGTATGTTAGACTTTTTTCAAAATCTATTTATCTGTTGCACTAAGCTGTAGAAACGTCAAGGCTTGTGTATAGATGTAGATCTTGACCTGCAGACTTACTTTAGTTATCTATTATATAACACTGATATAGTGGTCAACTTTGAACTTGCATAGAATTACCATAAACTAGGTAATACCATCAGAAGCCATATCTAAATTTATCATGAAGAATGCAGTTTATTTATAACAAAGCAGTTTTAATCTCTACACCCTCACAAATCAAAATGTGCTTTTTTGTTTTATTTGGTGTTTTATTATAAAATGTCTTAATAGTTAATCAAATTTAGATTCCAATTCTTTTTTTTTTTTAATAACTTACTAACCTATAGGTTATTACATAACATACTTACCCTCAAGGTTAGATATTGTAATAAATGTTTCTTTCATAAAACCTTCAAAACAGAGTACAACTTCAAACTTAATGCTGATATTTTTATTTAGTTTTTTCACTTAACAGCTTTTTAGCGAATTTCCATAGGAAAAATGAGCTATTGCAGTGGCCCTTATGGTGAGACCCAAGGTCGGGAGTAGCAAATGAGCACCGATCATGGTCCCCAGAACACGTTTTGGGGTGTCATTAAAATTCATCTGTTATATAAAAGCCAAAACCCACTGACTCACTGACTCATTGACTCACTGACTCACTCATCACGATTTCTCAAAAACTACCGAACGGATTGGAATGAAATTTGGTATGTAGTTCCTCTAGGGCCATAGGTGCTCACTAAGAAAGGGTTTGAAAAAATT